>JAJMAB010000087.1:0-66128 GCA_030564825.1 Ogataea sithepensis | reverse complement strand
GGATATAACTTTAGGTCAGTGGTACTTTTGATTTCGGGAGCGGAATTTTCGTTTAAATATTCTCTGAATGGGTCAGGATTTGTAAATAGAAAGTTTTTATGTGTAGAGGTGTTCAAGCCAATTTTTGCAGCGCTTAAGTAAGGCGTTGCGTCATCGGTTGGAATTTTTTTGAAATTTTGGTTTGGATTTGGAGGAGAATTGGAGGACACGGTGGCAAAATTGCCTGAGAACGTGTTTGGCGATTTGGAAGGTGCAGAAAAATGGAAAGGAGCTGAATTTTGGTTAGTAGGGTTGATTACTGGTGATGATTCAGTAGATGGTGGAGAAATTTGTGGAAGTTGATTGGTTGGAGGGGGGTGGGTAGTGGATGAGATGTTGTTTGCCTGTCTCAAGGCTGCTGTTTGACTCCGAGTGAGTCGAACAGTGGGATTAATCATAGAATTAAACGTAAAGAACTTATAATAATAGTAATAATAATAATAATAATTTGAATGCTGATCGGGCTCCCTTCTCAGTCAAGGAAAATAAAAGTTCGATCATTTCAAAGAGTTCGTCCCAGTGTCCGAGTGGTTAAGGAGCCGCCCTGCTAAGGCGGTGTGCTCTGCATGCGCAGGTTCGAATCCTGTCTGTGACGTTCATTTTTTTGTTAGGCTTTCAACATTGTTTTTCTTATTGAGGATGCAAATAAATCATAGAAGGTATTGTACTGTACCATTAAATCAGTTTGTTGATAATCATCGTTACTCGAACCATCAGACGGGCACAAAAGGCAGTGCATGTGCCCTTTAATATCTCTGTAGTTGTGACCTCACTATCTGCTATGCAACCATACGAAGCCGTCGTTGCGAGTTAAGTGGAAGATAACATAACATTCTTTCCCAATAGCCGATCTGAATCATATAAAGAACAGACGTAAACAACATTTAAGGCCTCATCAGTGTTTCGAATGATAAAACTTGAATTGAGTTGGAGCGTTATCAGAGTTTGGACAATTGGGATTTTAATGCCCTCCAACCAAACCACCCAAACCCCGATAAGAGTATTTCGGATTATCACTCGACAACATACCGAGAGAAGTTGAAGACGATGAAGAGAAAAAGGCTAGCCGGAGAATACTGATTGCACACAGAAGAAGTAAGAAAAGATTAGACAAAATAAACCAAAAAATTATGTGTGAGAAAAATTTTTTTTTCTGTGTACTAAGAAAAATGTCCTCTCCACTAATTTATAGGTGAGCCACACTGCCAACTTTTCATCAGATCCCCAGACCATGTGCCAATTAATGCAATTTTGATCATTGCAGCGTCCAAAATAGCTGTTTAGTAAGCCAACAGTTCCTTTTCTTTACCTGAACGTCAACTTCTTTTTGCTTTTGCTTCACCTTTTTGACCCTATTACGGTTAATCACTCACAATGACTTGCTGTTCCTGCCACGAAACTAAACTCACAGAACCAACAAAGGAAATCAACAAAAATGACTTGTTAATCACTTCAGTTGACCCCGAGCATCCAGCCAACTTGATATGCGAGCTATGTAAGACTTTTTACAACAACGGATGGGTCACAGGTACCGGTGGTGGCATATCCATCCGACAAGACTCCAAGATTTTCATCGCCCCAAGTGGAGTTCAAAAGGAAAGAATGGTTCCAACCAACATGTTCGTTATGGACTTACAAACACACGAGTACTTGAGAAAACCAGAGATCTACAAGCCTTCTGCTTGTACCCCATTATTTTTGAGTGCATATGAGATGAGGGATGCTGGTGCATGTATCCATACCCACTCACAGGCTGCTGTTATGTGCACTTTATTGTTCGACAAGGTGTTTGAAATCTCATCTATCGAGCAGATCAAAGCGTTACCAAAGATTACCGAGGCCGGAAACTTATGGTATTCTGATAAGTTGGTGATTCCTATCATCGAAAATACCGAAAAGGAGGAAGATTTGACAGACTCTCTACAACAGGCTATAAAGGAATACCCATCGACCACTGCAGTTCTTGTGAGAAGACACGGTATCTATGTTTGGGGACCAACTGTTTGGAAAGCAAAAGTGTACAACGAGGCTATCGATTATTTGTTAGAACTAGCCGTCAAGATGAAACAAATGGGTATTCCGACTGTCAAGCAATGATTGAGTGGGTTTGAATGCTGCTATACATATAGATTATATAAAAAGATATTTATTATTTATTAACAAGGTAAAAGATACATAAGCGGGAACACCTATACAAAGGCTAATAGTACAAAATGAACGTGAAATTGGTGTTTTGTATAGTTCTGTTCTTGGTATACTGGGGAAATGCTGTTTGTTAAATATAAAATGTGAGGAAATCTGCAAATCAAATATCAAGATCAAACTAGAGGATTTTTGGTTCCTTTCAATTTGTCAGCAAACACCGTCGAGTAGTCAATTTCCTTCTCTAATTCTTCATCAACCAATCCAACGCAAACAACTTGATCACCTCTGATCAAATATGCACCTAAATCTATATCGACTTTCGGTTCATCGGGAGAGAAGATTCTCTCTACCGTCGAAGACAAGACCAAATTGACGGTCTTATCATAGCCTTCCAATGTTCCTATAAACAACCTTCCATCAGTAGTTATCACCTTGACCTTTTCTATTGTTAAAAGTTGGCAATAAACGAATCGGGATGTGTTAGTATACGACAAGCAAGGCAAAATTAAATCCAAATGGGAGAGAGCAACAAAAACAATACTTACGTGCTAAAAAAGATTGTAGGCTTGACATCACAGTTAGAAGATGTCAATTGACACGATAATACTCTAAAAGGACGGAAAACAGTAAAAAGATTCTGACAGCTTCTTGCCGTTATTAGAAGAATGCACAGTCATACTTATCACAGTGTAGTTAAACGGAGCTCAGCCGGTGGACTTTTGGAATCAGAATGAGATTCGAGATTCCATCTCTGCAGTTTGCACCCTTGCCCAACTAATAAAATGGACTACGCAACACACAGAGGGCCCACGTGAAATTTGAATGGCCCTTTTTACACCAGCGAGCACAAGTAATTCAAGTTGGTTTTCGAAACAAAATCCTATTGATGAACGTAGCCTAATTATAAACAGCCATATCCAAGAAAGAAAACAGATACTTGACTAAAACAAGCTGTTTCGAATCGAGCAAACCGCAATGGAAGTTACAACTGTGGAAGCTGGCGTACGAATCAAGACGCGAGAGCACAGCCGTGTCAAAAAGCAAGGAGATGATAAAAAAAAAGAGAAGCCCTTTGTAATGTTCCCTCTAAGACTTTTCTTCATTATAATCCATCAACCACTCACTATTCAATAGCAGAACCATGACTGGACTAAGCGACATTTTGTCCTCTTCGGTTGCTGATTATTTCGGAAACTTTTCAGAACCTGAAAGGGATGAAACACAAGCTACAGATTTCGAACTCGAACGTGATCCTAACAAGGAAAAGGGGGCAGAAGATGTTGCAAGTTCTCAGTTATCATCCACAGATGATTCAATTGGGTCAGGCTGTGACAAACAAAAGAGGATTAAAAACTATAAACGCGATCAAGATGAATTGGTACTGTGGGCTAACAAACTCGAATTGGAAACCATAGATTTTAAAACTTCAGTAACCAAAACAGTGAAGTTGTTAACGGGCACTACTGAAGAACTGTCAAAAGAACTGAAAATATCCCATATAAACTCGACAGCTTTGACCCAATCGGTGAAAGTGGTTGAAGCCAAACTTGCAGCATTGGATGGAATAAACTCGAAAGTAGAGAACATGATAGAGGAGCAAGAGCAAAAGCTAAACCTCATATTGGATAATCAAATCAAAATAATTCAATTAATGGAACATAACTATAATTATAGAGAAGAACTTCTTAACACAATTAAGCTGGCTAGCAAATTGTCAAGAAAGGTAAATGACATCAAAATGATAGACCGTAATGTCAACACACAAGGTAACAGCTCCATCGGTAAGCAGGCAAAACCTGTAAAGCAAGACCAGACACCAGACAAAACCTATATAAATCAAAAACAAACAAAAGCAAAGCCAGTATCAACCACGAAGACCGTCAAAGCAGCATCTGTAAAAATGAGCAGAAGAACAATCTCAAAATCCACCTCAAGGAAGCCATCAGGGAGAGCAAAGACAACAAAGCGATCCAAAACTACTCCGGTTACAAGCAAAATAGACAAACCAAGCAAAAGGCAAACATATATAGTCTCTAAAAGGGTACTTTTATCGCAGGAAGATGCTTTACAGCAATGATTTGAATGTGCTTATAACCTCTCTATTTAGTCCAATCTCAATTCTAAGTGCATCTGGAATATACTTGAGAATGTTCTGCAAATTGTCATAGTACAAAAGGTACGCAGGCATGTATCTGTCGACAAATTGTTCAACCTGAGTGTCAGTCATTCCCGCACCTTTTGTTACAATAAGGTCATGCTCTTGCTGTAACCTCCACTTGTAAACATTATTTAGATTATTTGTTGTTAAATATAAGAAGCAGTCAAATTTAGTCCACACTGGTAGATAGCTTTTAAGATCTTCGTTTAGTTTGAGAATGTGTTTTGAATTGATCGACTTGAATTTTTCACCGTTTTGTGATTTGATTCTTTCCCAATTGCGGAGTAACTCTGTTGTATCTTCGTATGCCAAGTATCCATTGAACCAACCTTCAAACAACACGACATCAATTTTTCTGTCCGTTATATAACGCCATTGAGTTGGTTTAACTCTGTCACCCTTCCCACCACGTAAAGACTTATCGTAGAATGGTATAGAGATAGGAACCGTCCCCATTTCGATCGATTCCAGGCATCTGTTCAACAATTTCAAATCGTGTGTTCCAGGAAGGCCTCTTCCCCTCAACAACATGTTGTCAGAATTCAGTTGAGTCACCTCAATTTGTTCATCATAAGTGAGATAGAAGTCATCCACGGAAAAACTCACTATATTCAAGCTCGGGAACGCTTCCGATAGTTGATTTGTCAATCTGGTGGTTAGGTAAGTCTTTCCGGAGCCTTGTGGACCTTCCACACCTATGATAAACGGCCGGGCATTGCTTCCAGCATTGACTTTTTGTTGAAGCAACGGTCTTAAGTAATCAAAGGCTCTTGTTTGAACCGACATTCGGTTTCTGTTAGTTTATGAATTTCTATCTCTGTTGCGTGAGTCGGTGGGGGGAGGGTGGTTGGTGATAACCATATATATATATACAGCTGAACAGATAAATAAATGTGGAGTGGAAAAATACAATCACGAGGAGAAATTGCGGGTGAAAAGAAGACGCGCGTGTGCATATCTCCGTTTTCGGACCGCTGAATCTTGACCGGGCGTCGGTGCCCTGCCGCCTTTTCGAGTGGGATGGAAATTCGGCTTTGCGGTGGCACTCCACAATCCAGATCCTGAGGTGGATATTGGTGGATCTCACGCCCCGACAAGAATTGGAATTTGGCATTTGTTTGACTGTACTAGTTGATTGCTTGAAGAATAATCTGTTCAAAGCACAAATGTATCATCAGCGGTTATTGGAAAGGGTGTCGGAGTTTGATGCGTTTTCGAGTTTGCAAGTTCACTCAAGATCTCTAACGGGTTGGTGCCTTGGAACAACTGATATTTATTTTATTCTACCACGATTTTGTCGAGGAAATCTATCATTCCCATTAGCTGTACAGATAATCTTCCGATACAGTCTGAACATTTCGGGATCATTTATTTCTTGTATACTTGTTTTTCAACAGTTGATGCATTTGTGCAACCGAAGGGTATCCAAGAGCACAATGTGTCTTCAATATTGATTATCTTTGCTGAGAAAACTATGCTGTCTATTATGCAGTGATTAGGACTTTGCCATTTTTGAAAGTTCAGCAACATCATTAAATTATAGAAGATCGAGTCCTTTCATTTTACAGATAATATCTAAGGAAATTAAGCTATTGGAACCAAACATCTAGTTTAACATTACCTTTTTTTGATCGAATTCATCATTAGCAAAGTTAGACGTGATGGCCAGCTTTTTCATTGGAGTTTTTGAATATGAGTGCATGAGATATTACTTCAGTATCAATGATACAGTCATCGTTTTTGATCTTAACATAGTTTGTCTGTGGGTGTGACCTTCAAATCTCAGTTCATACTTTTTTTTCCTCTCAAAATATGGCTCTCCAAGTTTGAAAGACTGCAATTCTAGTTTTCTTGTATCTTTAACTCTAGATCTTTTGTTTACTTTTAGGATTTTAGGAGGTTAATAATTGATGTATCTTCTGAGCTGCAGATGAGGATGGCTTCCATTGACATGGTGTATGAGCAGTTTTTGTTAGTCTGCTGAAGACTTTAAACAATATTCTCCCGAAGCTGTGATATCATCTCAATTAACCTTTAGCAACGAACAAAGTGGAACCTAGTGTTTGACAACATTGCATAAAAAATAAAAAAGGGCAAGGATAAGCTTTTTAATCTAGTTTGCAGACAGACATGCACCCTTCTATCGGGATTCCTGACTCGAAATAGAGTAGTTTTGGAATTCGGACAAGGTAAGGATATGGTTGGACAGTTCGTAGTGGGAATAATGGATCGTCAAAAAACTGTCGAAAACAAAAGAGATTACACATGCCATCTGAGCGCCCAAAGTTGGAAAATTTGACATTTCGGAGGAAATTGGTTGGAATCGTGCATATTTTCGCATAAAAAATAAAAATGGGCAAGGATAAGCTTTTTAATCTAGTTTGCAGACAGATATGCACCCTTCTATCGGGATTCCTGACTCGAAATAAAGTAGTTTTGGAATTCGAACAAGGTAAAGATATGGTTGGACAGTTCGTAGTGGGAATAATGGATCGTCAAAAAATCACTGAAAACAAAAGAGATTACAGCTGTCTTTTGAGCGGCCAAAGTTGGAAAATTTGACATTTCGGAGGAAATTGGCTGAAATCTTGCATATTTTTGCATAAAAAATAAAAAAGGGCAAGGATAAGCTTTTTAATATAGTTTGCAGACAGATATGCACCCTTCTATCGGGATTTGAAATAGAGAGATTTTGGAATTCAAACAGGCCGTTAGTACCAGCAGACAGGCCAACATCAACATCAGAATAGCAGACCTTCCAAAAATGAACGAAATCGGAAAAGAACAACCTCTCCTTTTAAACTTCCAAAGTTGGCAAATTTCCTGTTGTCTAGAAGATTCCCCTTAAAAATGGCACCTTCACTTGCATACCAACCAACTAGGTGACGGTTATCCGGCAGCACGTCGTTCTGCCACTAGCTCCGGTCTTCGAAAAGCTGCTGAATTTGCGTAAATTGGATACAAAAAGTTTTCCCATTGAATTTATACAGCAATCTACAATATGGATGACACTACAAATCATTATATCCATTTTAAGGAGATGTAGTGGACAATGTTTCTCTCCCAACAAAAAAGCGGGTTACAGAACAGTTAAAAAGAAAAATACAGATCCACTTACCTGTATGGTCGAAACATGTTGTTCGGTTGAAACTTGAGATGGTACATACTCTTGGATAAGCTTCTGGATATGCCCCTTTCCTGGCAAGGTTATCGTGGGTTGATAGGAGTCATCTGTATACCTAGCCATATCCATACCTTATATCCGTCTAACATCTTGGTTTTACACTTGTTCTGGATGTGTTTGACTCTCTGTCCTAATAGAGCACCCGAGTTTCCTGTCAAAAGTATGTCATCAACATAAAGAAGTAGCAAAACAAATTGCTCGCCTTGTCTAAGAACTTAGATATTTTCGAAGGTGTATCACAAGGGAAATAGATTTACTTGAGGAACGCATCAATATTCTTGTTCCATAGGTTCCCACTTTGTTCAAGACCATACAGAGCCTTATTCAATTTCAAATATTTGTGTTTGTCCATCATCTTGTATCATTGTGGCCTTCTTATGTAAATATCCGTCTCAAAGTCTGTGTTCAAATACGAAGTAAAAATATCCATTTGAATTTTTGAAA
This sequence comes from Ogataea sithepensis, assembly GCA_030564825.1. NCBI lineage: Eukaryota > Fungi > Ascomycota > Pichiomycetes > Pichiales > Pichiaceae > Ogataea > Ogataea sithepensis. The sequence continues at coordinate 58,158 of JAJMAB010000087.1, read as the reverse complement.
GGCAGTACTGAAATTATAACAGAGATCATCATTCTGAAAAAGTTGGACTATTCGTATCATCATAAGTTAAACCGTTTTGTTGATCTCCTCTAGCCACTAACCTAGCGTTGGCAAAATTACCATATTTCAAAGCTTTGACCTATCTCAACCCACCCTAACATTGGAACTTAACCTTCTTGTTTGTCAACTTCGATCCAGTGTATGAACGAGAAGTTCCATATCCATGGCTTTCCTGGACTCGGAATTCATGAATGCATCTTCGTATTTCTTCCGAGCTGTGAGTTCGTTACCTGAGTAAGTAGTAATATGGTTGATCATTATATGTCTATCTATTCCTTAGTTGCGTATAAGGCTTTGTTATCCTCTCCTCTTATTTTAACTTTTCGATGGTCTTATTCTTCAGTTTGGTATAATTCTGCTTCGGCATTTCATCGGATGGACTGGTTTCATCTTCAATTTCGTCAGATTTCTTTTTTCTTCATAGAAGTCAAAAATCGCAATTATCAAAGTTCCATCTTATGTTGAAGTGAGTGACTATGTCCAGGCGTCCAATGATGATGAAGCGTTGTTCGACACTGGGGCGGAAAGTAGCCTCACGAACGAGTTGTCTTATCTTCACGACTACGATGCCAGTCATGCCGCGTAACTCCAACCTTCCGGAATAACAACAAAAAAAAAAAGCCCATTTTTTACGACGTCTTTTGTTAATTAAGGTGTGTTTCCCACTTTCTTCCTTGTAATGTATACTTTACAACATATATATTGAGCCTAATCTGCAACTAAATAGCGGCCGGTGTTGCGAGGAAAGAAGAGAACCAAAGGTTTCGGTGCTTAGATGCCCAATGCCCAAGACCTATACAACAATTACAAGCATTCTAAAAGAAGCACAGAATTAAAAACACTAATAATCAAATTAATTCATCATCGTATACATACATATATATATATATTTTCCTGTTTGTTTGGTTTGTTTTAATAACTCTCACCAAGGGGCACTAAATAGCCTTCAATTCTTTCAACTTTTCGATCAGTTCGTCAACGGTGGAGACCCTAACACCTGCTTTTCTAACAGGTGGTTCTTCCAACTTGATAACCTCCAACTTATCCTCCACTGTAACACCCAACGAATCGGTCTTCAAAACCTCCAATGGCTTCTTCTTAGCCTTCATCATTTTTGGCAAAGTGACAAACTTAGGCTCGTTCAATCTTAAATCCGTAGACACGATCAATGGCAACGAAGCCTTCACAACCTCCACACCACCATCAACTTCCCTCTCCACTTCAACGGTCAAATCGTCGTTCACCTTCACTTTCGAAGCGTTAGTAGCCTGAGGCCAACCTAACAATCCAGCTAACATCTGACCGGTCTGATTCGAATCGTCATCAATTGCCTGCTTACCCAAGATGATCAAATTTGATCCTTGCTTCTCTTGAACTTTCTGTAAGATCTTGGACACTTGCAATGGTTCAACTTCTTTATCACCAACGTCAACTAAAGAAGATGTGTCAACACCTTTGGCCAAAGCCACACGTAAAACGTCTTGTGCTTTGGAAGGACCGATCGAAACAGCATGGATCGACTCCACTAATCCTTTATGGGCACTCTTGATCTTGATGGCTTCCTCAACGGCGATGTCATCGAAGGGGTTGATGCTGAATTTGACACCTTTGGACTCGACACCCGTCTGAGTCTTGTTGATTCTAGGCTTCAACGCAGCATCGATGACCCTTTTGACAGGAACGAGAATTCTGATCTTGGATGACGACATGTTTTGGGTGGTGCTGATGTTTTCTCAATTGATGAATTTCAAAGTGAAGAAAAGGGGAACAAGGGAAAAAAGTATAATTTATAAATAAATGTATTTGTTGACTCCGACAAAGTGTGTCAGCCAGCTCGTTAACGGTTGACCTCTGCTGGGTCCTGCCAAATTGGTTTTTTTCAGTGAGAAAAATCGTGAATGAACGCCAATCTCCCGTTGTGGCTCGATGCGCTGCGCTGCTGTGCGGCGCACTCAGATCCATCCTCCATCTTCCATTTTTCTTAACGTTGATTCCTCTCATTCCGTTTAAAGATAAATTGATCAGTTGCCCAGTATTTAGATGTACCAGCAATTGAAGCAACTATATACTTTGTGACGCTTCCAATGTCAAGACACACCAACCACCATCCAACGAATCCCCGGAAAACTTCACACACCTCGGATATTTCGAGGATAAAAAACCACAAGCGACCGACGCCATTACACAAATCGACGCTAGCGTCGATTTTACTCCAGCTTTTTCAAATTTGTAAATTGGCATCATAGAGTGTATATCTGTATATAACGTATATATGTATATGTTTCGAATAATTTACAACCTTGCAACATGTTGCAGGACCAAAAACAACAAAAAAGGATAGAAGAAGAATAATTTGGGAAATAAATATAAACAAAGAAGTTAGACAATGGGAAAAAAAAATTAAAACAAATCAACTTTTCACTACTCCTCTTGCAAGTCTCTCATCCGACGGTTCAAAATCTCATCGATATCCTCATCTGGCACATCATCACCACCGATCCTAAACAACTTGCCAAACTTACTTTTGCTACCAACACTCTCCGCATTGTCTTCGTTCCCAACTCTTTTCCGGATGATCTTCCCACTGGGTAACATCTCCTCCTCGTACCTGTCACTAGCAGCAACTTTGACGATACTAGGAGATCCAGGTAGAGGTTCCGATGGATTCACCATCGTGGCCTTCCGTTTTCTCGTTGCTGTAGATGGATGAACAGATCCTTTCTTCAAGAACGACCGTGTGTTGTAGAACCGTCTTTTCAAATCCGAGTAGTTCTCAATATCTTGCTCCACAATCTGCGATTCGTGCAGCCAAGTCCACGACTGTTTCATCTCGTCAAAAGATGCCAACTCAAACTTCTTACGAAGCTGATTATCCTTCTCCAACTCCTGGAACACCTCGCTATCGGTCTTCCAGAAGAAAACCCTCACAAGGTGGAACAACATGTCGATAGCCATTCCGACGATACAGAGCACCAATATCGCACCCCACAAAGTGACATCCATGCCGAAATGCTCAAACAACCCGTGCGCAACGTAGAAGATGGTGTTGTCCCTCGTCGAATACAATCCAACGAGCAACATGCACCACACCATCCAGCCAACGACAGAGACACCCCAAGAGATGGCAGAGATCTTTGTAATAGCATGTATCTCAATGATGTTACATTTCGTGTTGATGATGATGATCAACACGGTGAACATCACAAAACCCAAAGGATACGTAGTGTTGTCCAACGTCGCACCAAACCCGTAGATGTTCCAAACGATGAAGCAGAGAGAAACGCTTTGCGAGGTGGCCAACAAGACCCAGATCACAAACAACTTCAAGTTGAACGACTCACACTGGATTCCCTTGGCGTATAACTCTGGAACAGCCAACAACGTGGACGGTCTCAAATCTCTATCAAACATACCAATGCACAAGACAGGTAACGAGGTGAACAATGTATTAAACATTGACAACGACCACGACTCGTATAACGAAGAACCCGTGAACAATGTGTACCGTTGGTACAACAACTGCGACAAGTAGAATAGCAACTCCTTGTAGAAAGTACAGAGCACAAACTTCGACGTACGGATGTAGTTGTACCGGCCGTGCACCAAGAGCAACTTCAACAAGTACATGAACTGCGCGATCGAATAATCAGACGTTCTAGCAGCTTGCAAACCTTCTTTACCGGTGATACCGACACCAACGTCGGCACTCTGGATCATTGCAATGTCGTTGGCACCATCACCGATGGCCAAAGTGACTTTGTTCTTGTTCAAGCTTCTCACCTGGGTAACCATGTTGGCTTTCTGCGCAGGCGACGCACGGCAACAGATGACACTGTCGGACCGCATACCCAAAGAGATGAACAACGTCAATAATGTTGTATCATTTTCGATGTCGGCCAAAGTGGAACCGTCCACGACAACAACACAGTGCGCAACGTTACCCTCACTGATCTCCAACTCTGCAGCAGTCATGACAGACGATAACTGTGATGTACCTTCGTCGTTAGATAAGATCACCACTTTCGAATAGTCCTTGATCAAGCGGCAAGAGTAACCGATGTTGATCGCAGTTTCCCTCTTGTCACCGGTCAACATCCATAGCTTGATACCGGCCCTTCTCAACTTCTCAATCGCTTCAGGTACACCATGTTGCAATTTGTCCTCAATCGCAGTGGCACCCAAGAGTTGTAAGTTGTCTTCCAACAAACAACCAGTCTGTTCAATCAACTCCGCACGGTTCGTCAATGCCGTCTTAGCATTAGAGTATTTCTCGGACCAGTCCAAGTAGGTGGCCTCATCAAGGTACCGGTACGAATACATCAAAGTTCTCAAACCATCGGTGGAAAACTCATCAATGTGCTCAATAGTCTTCTCTAAAACGTACTCCGCGTTTAACAACAGCTTCTCCGATGGGATGTACGACACCTCGTCGTTCAAGTTGTACTTCTGCCTCTGCTTCAATTGCATGGATTTTCTAGACTGCAACTGAATGTTGTTCAACTCACTGTCACCATTCTCCTCACTAGACAAGATAGCATTGATGCTATGCGAGGTTGTAGACAGCGGCTGTCCCTGTTGTTGGGATTGTGAATTGTTGGACTTGTGTCTCGACAGCTGGATCGAGGTACGGTTCAAAGACCCTATCGAAGTTCTAGGCAAGTCGATCGAATCTCTCATCGAAAGTTCCGTTGATCTACGGTGCAAGATGAAATCTGCCTCGGTCTTCTTTCGCTGACTGATAGATCTAGCCAATTCTTGTTTTTTGGATTCCACCATTCTCGAATCGGCTAACCTCTCCATGATGATGTTGTCGGCACCTTTACAGAGTAGCACGATCTTGCCGTCAGGCATACGAACAACAACTGACATTCTCTTTCTGCTTGAAGAGAACTCAACGGTATCCAAAACCTCATAGTTCTCGTAAACTGGGTCCTGATCGAACCCGTTAGGGAACAATTTCAGAACAAGCTTCTTCTGCTTACGATTCCAGACAACAAAACCCATATCGCTAGCGGCTTGCACCAAAGCCAACTCATCAGGGGAAGAAGCCTGGTAATCGATCTCAAGCTCTTCTTCCGACTCGTCTCCTTGTTCATGGCTTTGAATAAGATTATTTCTGCTGCTTCCTTCCGAAGATCTGCTGAAAGTCCCAGAAGATGACGATGATGAAGACCTTTCCTTTGTTTCAAGCTCTTCATCATTGATTTTTTTCTTCTGCACTTTCTTAGGCAAGCACGAATGGCAGAGTGCAATGGAGAGCAAGAAGAACTTGGTTCTCTTGGAATAGAGCGTGTTTGGATTCAGTTGCAAGTACCTAATCAATTCGGACGACGACTTAATCTCCTGCTGCTGCTGTTGTTGTTGTTGTTGATGCTGCTGTGCTGCAGCCTCGAACTGCTGCAGTCTTTGTCTTGCAGTTTGTGCAGTCACTAAACTTGGGTTCATGCTCGGTCTGTTGGCTATCGATGCAGCCATGCTTGGTCTTCCGGTGAACCTAATGGACCCTTGCTTCGGGCTCAAACTTCTACTCAATTCCAATTTTGGTTCCGAAGTGGCGTCCAAGTCGTTATCCTCGTACTCTTCCTCTTCGTTTCCGATGAGATCTAAATCGTGTAACCACGCAGTACCGCACACGGAAAACTTTCTGAAGATCATCACGTTGTCTGTCAACGTACCGGTCTTGTCCGAGAAGATGTAACTGACTTGGCCCAACTCTTCCAAGATGGTGGCCGTTCTAGCCTCTGCGGGCGTGTTAGATTCCTTGTGGTACATGTCTATATCCCATTGCAACAACAACATCTGCACCGCTTTGATGATTTCCATTGTGACATACAAAGACAACGGAATTAGGGTGTTGTACATGATAATGAACCCCATGACGGTGGCAGCAACACCAGCATCTTCTCCCATGACGTACCAGTTCAAATCCCTGTACTTGTTGTACAACAATCTCTGTCCCATCAACGAAAACACCGACAACGAAAGCACAATCATCACCATGAATGCAACGATCATGTTGATGGCCTTCTGCAATTTAGGTGCCTTGATTCTCGGATTCTTGATAGCGTTCATTCTAATTTTGGTCTCTTCACCGCTAAATATCACGACACCAATACACGACTCGGTGTTTCTTATGATGGAACCTCTATAGATGACGTTGTCCGGTCCCAAAGGGTAAGTATTGGAGTTGATGTCGATGGAACCTTCAAAATTGTATAGATCCATGTTTGGATCCTCAGTGAGGATTCTGGCATCCATGTGGTACAAATCTTCAACGGCATTGGCCATCTTGTGAATCTCTTGATTTGGAACTTTGGATTTCAAATTCGTTTCACCATCCAAAGCCATAGTTTCCACAAACGTTTCACCCATCTCGTTAGTGGATGTCAACAGGATGATATCTGCAGGCACCCAGTCGTCGGCTTCCAACTTGATCAAGTCGCCAACTTTCAAATTCTTCCATCTCGTCTTTGAGGTGAGTATACCTCTAGTATTCAACAATTTTTCGTCTGCAAACGAGTTTGGTTCGGTGGATGCTGCATAGTCTTCCTGTTCTTCTCGTTCCATCAAATCCAAATCAAAAGACGTTGTAGTTCTCAACCTCGATATCGAAGAAGTGCTCTTGTTCAAGTTGTTGAAGATATTGTTTTGGTTGTGATCGCTGCTTGGTTTCTTCAACACCATTGCGGCTCTGTTGTTTTCAGCTTTGTCCAACTTGTGTCTTCGAATGTCATCATAACCTTCTCTCAAGATCGAGATTGAGATGAAGATGGAAAGCGGAATGATTGTGGTCGAGGTACCCGTGGTGGACCACGAAGGGATCAACTGTAGGATGGACACGATCAAGAAGTAACAATTGGCTAACTTGGAGAATTGTGCAATCAATTGCCTTGGAAGGAAACTGAAAATTGTATATTTTGATGAAGTGATGACGTTGTCGCAGTACGGTTGGTGGTTTCTTTGATCTATCAACAAATTCTTTCCTTTCTTCTTATCGAACAGATAAGGCTGATCCGAGTCTGTGAAATCCAAAGTGACGGGCAACCTACGTCCACCAAGCGAGGGCAAAGGGTTAGATATACCAAAGATGTTGTTGAACAGTCGTCTTGCGCCTGTAATCTTACCGGACATTCTAGATGCCAAGTGCGAGGAAGAGAACCTTCTATTCAAAGGCTCTTTGTCGAGGTCTATCACTGATTCCTCCAATAGGAACACGTCAGACCTGTTCCGGTGGCCTGAAAGGTTGTGGTGGTTGAACGGATCGTTGTCATCTTCGTTATCGTTGGAAGATTGTTCGTATCTGAATGTGTTCAGTTCGTTAGAGTTGTAGGAGTTATCGACAGTTTTCAACTCGATATCTGGTTGTTTGTTCGATGCATTCGGATCGTTGAGGTAGGTATCGACGGACTGGTTGATGTGCTTGTTCAACAGCTGTGTTCTCAAGGAGAATCCTCTTTTTCTAGTCTTGACAGGTTTGGATATTTCCTGATTGTTATTGTTGTCAGATGACGCATCATTTTGAATTGGAGGTTGGTAAAACGGATTGTCCTGTTCCGGGTTGTAACTCATAGTGGGTAGAAAAGCCGTTTATAATAGTATGTATATGCAACTGTAAATGTGAGATGTGCTGAAGAATTGAATCTAATGGTATGTGAATAGTATTGATAGGTGGAAGATCTCGAGAGTTAAGAGGGATAAAAGCAAATAAAGACAGGGGTGGGAAACGCCTATAGCACAGGAAAGAACAAAAATAAAATAAAAAAAGGGGGGTACCAGTCTTGATGGAGAACAAAAAGGTGTGAATGAGGAGAGATAGATTCAATGCAGGACAGGATTCTAAAACCGAAAGAAGAACAAGAAGAAGGGAATATGGGTATGAAACAAAATAGGCACCAACAAGACAAAAGATCAGAAGGATCCAACTAACTGCCAGACACACACAACTACAAGTCGAGTCGAGCGGAGGGAAAAGTCGGCAGTGCGTCGGGGCGACAGATTCAAAGCACAACGATTTTAACATGTTTATTTAACTACATTAACGAAATGGCAATATTACTGGGCAGGTCGACTCGATACCCACATGGATAACCATGCATGTAGTTCATGTTGTTTACAAATTTATTGTCTATACATGAATATTGCAAGACATTATTAGCAGACATCTATCAAAAGAGGACAAGCAGACAGCTGACACCACACACAGATAGTATGGCGGGACGGTGCCGCGTGCTCCCACCGGGAGGGCAGAGAGAGCGGAACTGTGCCTCTTTTCGACTTGGCTTGTTAAGTTGTAGCCTTCTTCTTCTTCTTCTTTATAACAACAGACAGCCCGATTGTCTTCCAACCTCTGCTTCATCAGGTATTGGTTTTTTAAATTATATATATATATATATATATATATATTTACTTTTATGGCCCTGAAGACGTTGTGTAGTCTCCCCCTCAATCATACAATCATGCGTATAGACAGATATCGATCAGAAATGTTGTAAGGTGCAGTTGCCATGGGGGGACCCTGAAGATTTTTGTCTGTGTCTGTGCCTCCATTTATGTTCCTCTGTTAGTGTCGCCAGGCCCACTTCCACTTTCGATGCCATAATTTGAATGTACTAAATTGTACACTTATATATATATATATATATGATACAAGTATTCAACTAAGAAATACACATCTATGCATATATATAAATAGCATAATCAATTACACCTAAATACAAAGATCAAATTTCAAGTTTCACCGAGACGAGACGAGACGAATCGCCGATCTCCGCGGTGAGATCTCAGTTTGTTGTTTTGTGTTCCAACAATTCATCACAATTTATATATATATATATATATATATAGCAATTGTAACAATTTCGAGGTTGACTTAGGGGATGGATGGACCCTTAATTATATTTGCTAACAGTGTGTACTGTGTGCTTCTCTCCTCTCCTCTTTCCTCGAACTTTGCCCTCTTCTCGTCCACTATAAGTAAATATAATCTACCCTGCACTGTCTACTCTCCCCTAGCAGTCACAGATTCACCACAACCACTTATAACACTCCCCGTGGTCTAAATTGAACAATTTGCTGTACAGATCGATCGATAGATAAATCTTATCCAAACCACCAACTCTACAGTGCGAAACAACAGAGTAGAGTAAATTATATTACTCATATATTACATAATCCAAACACGACAGTCAAATCCTATTGCTCGTTACGAGGCTTTCGAGTATAATGATCTATTCACCTTTTTGATGCATACATCTGTATGCATAATTTGTTTGCTGCCTATCCATCTGTCCACCGATTGCCACAACTCAATTACTCTCCTCCCCACATCTCACTATGACACAATCCATTTTGTTATCTATAGCTGTCTTCATCCTTTATACGGCTGCTGCTGCTGCTGCTGATGACACAACTGCCCCAATCAGAGTGAAAGGTGTCGCTCCTGCAGACATCAACCTCTACCAGCCAGATCAAGATGGTAATTGGAGATGTCTTAACCACCCAGACATAGTCATCCCTTACGACCACATCAACGATGACTACTGTGATTGTCCTGACGGCTCAGATGAACCAGGCACGTCTGCTTGTCCTAACGGGAAGATGTTCTGTCTGAACGAAGGTTTCAAAGGTCAGTACATCGATTCTTACAAAGTGAACGATGGTGTCTGCGACTACGACTCCTGTTGCGATGGGTCTGACGAACCGGAAGGCTTATGTCCTGACAGGTGTGCTGCCATGTACGAGCAATTCTTAAAGGACACGGAAATCAAGAGAAACAAAGTTGAAAAAGGTTTGGCCTTGAAGAAGAAGTTGATCAGACAAGCTAAGATTATCCGGGTGAAGTTGAAAAAAGAAATCAAAGACTTGCAGAACGATATTTCGAAATCGGAAGAAGAATTGGATGCCTTGAAACGTAGACGCGTCGTTAAGGATTCTAGCTTGCAAAGCGTCAAGAAGTTGTCCGAATTGGACGTGAAGTTGGACGAATTGTCCAACAAAGTCGCCTCCCAACTTGATCTGTACGTCGAATCCCAGAAGAAGTTGGCAGAATTGGAGATGATTTTGGGCAAGATGGCCATCGATTACAACCACAACTTCAACGACCCTGCAGTGAAGTTGGCCGCACAATCTTTTGAAGAGTTTTCAGAAAACCACGGGTTCACAGATGCAACCAAGATCAACGACTTAAAATCCAATTCTGCCATCCAAGACTTGATTGCAGAATTGAAAACTGATCTTGCTGCAGCAGAAGACGAGATCAACGACGAATCGGCAAACTTGATTCCTGCTCCCTCACATGCTGAGACTCTTGCCGAGCATTTCCACATGTACATGGCAGTTTTAAGATCCCTTTCTGAAGCCATGGTGAGCTCTTTCCTCGGAGTGTCCAACACAAAAAAACCTGCCACGAATAACTTGGAAACAATCTCCGAATCGGAAGCTCAACAACAAGCAGAAAAGATCAGCAAACGCATCCAAGATTCCCAAAAGAAACTCGATGCCAAACAGGCCGTGTTGGACAAAGATTCCGGCCCGGACAGTATCTTACTCGCCTTGGATGACGTTTGCATGTTGAACAAGATCGGAGACTACGATTACAAGCTCTGCTTCAACGGTAAGGCAGAACAGATCAACAGTAACGGACAATCGGTCCACATCGGTTCTTTCGACCGTCTACTACAAGACCAAGATCAAGACAAGGACGATGGACAAAGTTCGGGACTCACGATGTTGTTCGAGAAGGGAAGCAAGTGCTGGAACGGACCTGTGAGAAGAGCCACCGTGGAGTTGCAGTGTGGGTTGAAGGACAACATCTTGAGCGTCACCGAACCCCAGAAGTGTGACTACGTGTTCAAAGTGGAATCTCCAATAGGATGCTTTGAAAGCGATTTAAAATAAAATACATATATATATATAAATATAGACATGCCCACATAAATGCTCAAAAAAGAAGGGTCCACCAACTTCCCGGACTTTACGTAAGCAGAGACAGCGCCCTGCCTTTTAATTTTCCTGCCCGCTCTTATTGTGTGCGATGCTGTGTGCTTCCACTTTCCAGATAGCTTGTGGTACATACATCAGCTGCCCCATGTTTATTTCATTCTCCCGCCACTCCACCACCACTACTACTACTACTACTACCATATCCCTTACTACTTTCACAGCCAAATCACCATGTCGATAAGCACAACTTTTACGGACTCTTCCGAAACTTCGGCGATTCTAACCGATCCAGACATCACGAAGCTTACACAATCGGACAGGTTCCTTAGCATCTGGATAGACAAGATCAAAGAACCACTCGATGACATCGCTGCTTTTGTTAAATACTTAAACTACAAGATCCAAGAGTACGAAGAAACCCAATCTGATTCCCGTAAGATCAACGCCCATATGGAAAAACTCATCTCCAAATCGACTTCTTCTTTCATGTACAACCTCAAAGAATTGAACAACCAAGATGGCAATTCGATCCAAACGTTGGCTAAATTCATCAACGAGGTGAAAACAATCAGAGACAACTTACAACGTGTGCATTCCAATTGTACATCCCAACAGGCTGCACTTTTGAAAGAGGCTCGTAGATCCGAAGCAGATTGCCTCGAAGGTCGTAAACTCGCAGATAAGCACAAGGCAACTTACAACAAACAATGTGCAGAACTCGTCAAGTTGAAGACAGCAAACCAACTAACCCCAATGCGAGAAGAACAGTTGCGTGCTAAGATCACCTATAGTTATAGTGAATACAAGAATTTCGACAGGTTGGCAACCGAAAGGATGGAGTTACAAACTTCGAGAAACAGACCAAACTTGTCAAGAAAGTTTTTGGAGTTGTTCTTAGAAGTCAGCGAGGTGTTGAGAGGTCAATTTGTCGGGTACATCAAAACAAAAGAGAAGTACTTCACCATATTATCCATCTACCTTTTTGAAAATTCAAGTTTGAGAAAGAACGGGTCTGCAGAGTCAAGTTTCAGAGGCTTGAACTCGGTGGTGGATCTCGGGGACCCAAGGCAGGATATATTCGACTACCTCAAGTCGATGGTAAACTCTGTATAGTCAATTAATCTTTTTTTTTCTGTATAACTTTTATTTTAATGATAATTTAATAATTTAATAATTTAAAATCGAACCAATTAATTATGCTATAGAACAAAAAAAAAAACAACAGAAAAACCACATGCACCGTCAATAACTATATAAGAATTAAAAAACAAAAAAACACACATAAAACACATATTATAAAAAGTGTATGTGTATGTATAAGGATGCATAGTACAAACAACAATATCTTCTTCCTTTTTTTTTTCTTTTTTGTTTTTTTTTATCTTTCCATTAAACTAACTAACGTACACCATGACAGTGGTAATATCGTCGGGCTTACCACCAACGTAATCTTGCCCTGTAATTTCGCTCAACCTCTGAGAAAAAACACTCTTGAAATGCGTATTCAAACTCACGTCCTTCACATTACTAACAAAATTGGTATTCACCTCCTCGATCAAACTTACATCAAAGTTTTGATCCAAATACAACGCAACGTCTTCAACGACAACGTTATCAATCAACCCATCCGTCGCAAACAACAACAGATCTCCTTTCTCCAACTGGTACTCGTAAAAATCCGCCTCATCGGGCTCGTTCATCAAATACTTCGATCCTTTCCGCTTAGCATTCTCCAAAAATTCATCGGGTATGATCGATAACTGGTACGGTGCGTTGAAATAGTAAGTTTGCTCTTTGGATTGGAATACACATTTCCACTTGTCACCATCATCACGATCTTGTCTGAAAACACCAAACCAAGAATCCCCCAAGTTCAACGCTTGTAACTTCCGGGTCTTACCATCAACAACACCAAAACAGATCGTTGTCGATCCAACCTCCACCACTCCATCCCTTTTAACTTGATCAAACGCAAGTTGCAAGATCTGCAAAGGAGTCAAATCCGGGTGTTGTAAGTAGTTATCCGTCACTTTGTCGGACAACTCCCTTGAGATAGCACTCGAGTCATAACCTTGCTCGGACCAACCTCCAACACCGTCCAATACACCAGCCACAATACCATCGTCACTAAAAGCCATCACGTAGTTGTCCTCACCAGTCAACGAATCAAACACGTTGCTACTAGCCATCACTTTCTTTTTTTGGAAATTGTTCAGCAACGTGCCAGAATCATCCGGTTTCGTACTTCTCTTCAGCCTGTCTTTAGGTTCGAATGACACAGACATCACGTACGAAGTGGAGAACTGTTGGAACTCCTTCGTTATCGTATGTCCATTCTTGAAGTTCTTGAAGTTATGGAACGTATCCCCTGTAAACAGACGTCTCTGCGTGTGGAATATCTGTAAGTTCTTCTTGCTGTATATGTACTTGGTCGATCTAAAGATCGCCTTTGTGTGCAAGTTAAGGTGCATCAAGGATGCTGGTGAGGGGGTGCTGATAAACATGGCTGGGTGGCCTTCTTGTAATCAATCTAAAGTTAAGTTTATCTGGAACAAAAGTGAACCAATTGGTGGATATATTATTGTAGGTGTAATATATATTAGCAAATATATATCTTGAATGCCAATCTAGCCAAGTTGCAACCTGCCCCTCCTCTTGCTCATATAAAGTTAAAATCACTTGTATCAAAAAAGAAAAAGAAAAAAAAAAATTGAAGCCTATTGTGTTGCACCTGCAGCCTGGCAGACACGGCACCCTCCCAGTTTATTATACATTTACTTTACTTTGATGCATTTTTTTGTTTCGTATAAATATCAACATTCTATCATAGTACAGAACAGGTGAAGCAAAAAAAAAAAATATAAATAGTAGTGGTGGTGATGGTAAAGATGGTGATATCTTCCAAAACCATTTTCTTTTTTAGAAAAGGAGTAAGAACAAGTGTTGCAACACAGTGTAGAAAACCAACCAATTCCAGTCGTATATGTCACATTCCAACCAACGATCGATTCCCCATGTCTCCTCAACTACACTTGCACTCCAAAAAAAAATCTAAAAAATGATGATAAAGTGTTTGCGTGAATAATAATAGGAATAATAATAATAATAATAATAATGGAAAAAAAAACTCAAAAACAAATTTTCAAAAAAGAACAATCAGAGTAGTAAAACACAACCATCAAACATCTACTTTTTCTTTCTTTCTTTCTTTCTATCTATACTTCATAAAAACCAAAAATTTTCAATTCAATTGGCTAATTTGTCAACGGCACCCAAGACAAACTTAGCAAAATCAAAGTTTGGATCGTCCAAGTTGATCTGTTCACTAGCACTGGTGTCCACTTTAGGTGGGTTCAACTTCTTGTACTCAGCTTTGGCTTCTGCAATCAACTTCTCCTTCTGTTGGAAATCAAAGGCTTCTTGTCTCTTGGCACCATCAGCTTTCAAAGTTTGGGTGTGGTAGGCACCGTAAATGATACCGGCTGCCAATGAAGTGTATCTCAAAACCTGTTTTGTGAAACATGTGTTAGTATATCAAAAAACAGAAAGAAACAAAAAAAAAAGGGGGAATATCAGACTCACGTTTAAGCTGGACATCTTGAAGAGTGTGTATGTATATATATATAGATGTGTAGTTGACAATTGAACGTGGGGAAACGAACAAGAGAAGAGACCCGTCACACACACGTATATGGCCAACTGACTGTGCAACTTGGAGTTGAAGAGGTGAAAAAAAAAGCCCACGCTGCCCGGCGCTCCCATTGGCCTCTGCCGCCCGGGCGGTGCTAATTTGCCGGTTACGCTGCCCTGGGGACCGTTTCTGTCTTTGGTAATGCGTTATGTAATCTCTTTCTCTTTCTCACACCCCTGCACTGTCTTGTTTTTTCTATTATTGGTACTAAGGGGCATTCCATTCTCCCTTCCCTTTTCTATATCTTATAAGTATGTTCCCTTTTTATTTTTTTTAAAGATATTATACTCTACATAACTTTGCAACCTCTTCACGAATCAGACAGGTTGGATACACTGGCAAGGACCCTCGACCGAATCATCTCTTTCTCTTTCCTCTGCTTCATGTCTTCCTTCAAGTAATTCGCTGTAAACTTCGTGTTCTCGGGTAAAGAGATCTCCTTCGTATTCACCGATTTACCAGTCTTCGTCAGGAACGTGAAGGTTTTCTTGTCCTTGTTCCTGTTATTGTAGTTCACCGTACTTGGATCAAACAACTTCCCACTGCCACCTCCACCAACTCTCGACGACTGTTGCACGGCTTCCACTTCAAGGTTCCTTAACTCCCGTTCGAGCTCCAATTCTAACTGCTCGTTCAACTTCTGCTCATAAAGCTCTTCACTGATAAGTGTCTCGTCATCCTCCTCGTCGTAATCGTAGTCCTCGTCCTCGTCCTCGTCGTCGTCATCATCGTCATCGTCGTCATCATCATCATCATCATCATCATCACCATCATCACTATCGTCATCATCGTCTTCGTTGCCATCATTATCATCATCTTCGTCACCTTCAATCGCAACGTCTTCTCCTTCACTTGACTCATCATAACTCTCCGATTCAGAACCAGACTCCAAATCAGACTCATCGTCAGTTCCAACCACGCCATTCCCATTACCCAACTTAACCTCGTCTTCTTCTTCTTCTTCTTCCTCCTCCTCTTCCTCTTCAGAATCCAACTCTTCGTCTTCCAACTCATCCTCGTCCTCATCCTCGGCCTGGGCTTTCTCCACTTTGAAACCTTGTTCTTCCAACGCACTTTGCAATTTGGCAATCGACTCCTCGTAACTTCCTGCTCTCTCGAACCCACCCAACGTCACCGTACTGTACATCTGGATAACAGCCATATTAACGTCCAACGGTAACGGTTGCTCTTTCGTCCAGATGTAGTAGTCGAAAAACCGAAAGAACACTTCGATGTTCACCCTGTGCTTCTTCGAGAATGAACCGAGCTTCAAATTGGTCAAAAACAAACAAATTAGACGTATACGGAAGTAATCATCCGGCAAATCCAACTCGCACAACTGCTTGGATGGGTTGTTGTCAGGATGACCAAAACACAAAGTCTTGTAGAGCAAGCTCATCACCGTGTCCGGTTTGATCAGATTCAAGTTCGAAAATTCCGCAAGGTACTTCATAAGTGCCATTCTGATTCGGTTAAAATTCGTGATGTTAATCTCCAACCCGACTGAAAACCGTTCCAGGATTTCGTCAACCACATAAACCATCAACTGAGACTGCTCCCTAGAGACAGATTTGAACACCAGAGCCAATGCAGTCACATTCTCGTAGTTGACTTTGTCCGGTCTCGAAAACGCTTTCCGCAACCGGCTCACAACGTCCGGCTTGCTGAAATCCATCATCAGCAACATCTTGGCAACTTGACGCCACGTGTTGATGTTCAACTCCTTCTTAATTAGATGGTTGATGAACTTCTCGTCAACAGTTAATTTTTTCGTGTTGACGATGGTCTTAATTGGTGGAGGATTAATGGAAACCAAGAAGATGTTGATCACTTGCCTTTCGTTCATACTCAACCCACTTTTATTCTTGATACCCCTCAATAGATCTAGCATCTCTTCGGTGTGCTCTTTGTACTCAGGATCGTTCAACAATATCTTCCCGCAATCTTCAAACAAAAGTGACAAGATGTCGATGTTATTGGCCACATCGACGTTCAAAATCAAACTTCTAATCTTATGGAACAACACGTAGATCTCCACCAACCTGAACTTAACTAGCTCGCCAAAGAAATGCACATTTTTGAAATCGATCTTACTCGTATGGATCTGCGATCTGAACCCTTTGTCTAACACATCAACTAATCTATCTTTGAAGTTATCGAAATACTCATCGTTGATCTTCAAAAATCTAGCGTAGTTTTTCAATGGAGACACCTCTTTACACTCGACAAAATGCTTCCAAATTCTCTGCCTTGAAGACTTGTTATTTAAATTCGACATCCAATAATCATAAACAATGTTATCAACGTCTTTGGCAGTCTCAGCAATGTTCAACTTGGCCAACAATTCGTTCATCTTGTTACCTGCAGCGGTAGAAGTCGCAGAGTCCACGTCTTTTTTGGCAGACATCAAAATATCGGATGGGATCACTGCATTGAGATCTAAGATCTCCTCGTAGAATTTCCTCATCTCTTCAGTCTCCCAATATGGATTGGCCTCCTTCTGACTAGTATTGTTGACAACGGTAACTTTCGTCTTGGAATCTTCCTCGTCCTCTTCATCTTTAGCCAGCACGGGTTTGGCAACTTGCAACAATTCGCATGCAAATTCAGCGTAGTTGTTGAATCTCTCAAACCTAGCTTGTAAAATCTCAATCACATCTTCAATTCCTTCCACGATCTTACCCGTCTTCATCGAGATGGCTCTTGATTTTTCCTTCTGACGAGCGATTTCTTTGTAGCATTTTTCAGTATTATGCACCATCTTCTTGGTGAAGTTAATAAACAAATCGTACAATGACTCCCTCTGGAATCCGCTTAAAAATTCAGTGTCGTTCAAGATGTACGGCGAAAACCTCTTTAAGAACGAGGTTACATTCTGAGCTGACCCACCTTGGTTGATATCAAACATCATCACCTCCCTCACAACGGACACAATGACGGGCTCCTTAGATTCGCCTGCCACCACTCTTGTCAAATACGACGGTATCTCCGACTTAGGCATATCGTTAACGGATCTGAATATCCCAGTGAGGCAAAACTCCATGAACAACCTGAGCAACGTTCTCTGCCTAGTCAACCTCTCCTTCTCATCTTTATCCGTTGCTGGATCCTTGTACTCCTCAGTCTTGGGAGGGTTCTTGATAGCATGCACAAAGTACAACATCAAATACGGCGTGAACTTGTCGATGAACCGTTGGTGCAACGCAGATATCACCTCGACTGCCGCTTGGATATCTGCAGATTTGGTCACTTTCGTCAACCCTTCAGAGGTAGCGGACAGAAGTTCGTGCATGTATTTCTCCAAAGATGTGGTGGCAATACCATCGATCAACTGTTTTTCACTCTCCTTTGTGATCGATGTTCTTATCTTCTTGATGAACGCTGTATTTTTCTTCAAAGACGTATCCAATGATCTCGTTTTGAATACTTGTTCCTCACCATCCCATGCTCGGCCATTTAATTCGACGAGCTGTCTTCTCCTAGTTGCAAAATCGTGAGACATTGTTCTGCTGGTAGCCTATCATTAGAAAGGGGGAAGAAGGTATGTATGAGTTTGGTTTGGTGTTCAAATAATAGTTGTGATATTTGTTTGTTTTGTTTGATAAACTTTTTTTTTTTCGGTTTGTTTGGTTTCATAAAATTTCGGCTACCTGATACAAAAAATTCGCTTCTCAGAACCTTGCGTGCACAGCTTCCTTTTTTTTTTTTTCTTTTGAAAGATCGGAAGTTTGTACAAACTGATCGGTACTACAAATATGATATAGTATGTTTTAATATGGAAAATTTGATTCATTTGACTATATACAATGTAATCCTACAAATAAAAGGCGTTGATGTCACCTCTTGTTTGCTCAACTTTCTGCAAGAAAAGAACTACACCTCGCCTTCAACGCAAGAGATTCTTTCTGTCTTTTTATACTCTTTCTCTGGTGAATATTCTACCCTTTGGTAAACCGTACATCGCTCTAACGTTCTCAGTGTTTCTATCCCAAACGGATCTGAACACATGTGCACCAATTGGAGTCAACTCGTTATCTTCAACAAACTTTCTAATGTTAAAGAACTCTCTAGGTAGATCTTTTGGAGCCTGCGCCAACTTCTTACCAGAATCCTGTCTAAACACCCAAACGGCCATTCTATGGTTACCCGTATTCTTCTCAGGAGTTGGTGGTAAGTACTCCACAAACTCGAGTTCTGGGTTTGCCAACAACTTCTTAGCGTCGATAACAGAATCCTCGTTCGACAACTCAACGTCTTTTAAACCCCAGTGCAACGTTGTAGAGAACGCATCGTTTGCCACATCTGGAGTGTCCGGATCAACGATCAACACTGTATAGAGATCCTTTGTAGATTCTTTGAATTCGACAACCTCCAACAACGGTGGCTTGGAAGTAGCATTTGACGAAAGAAGGGTGCCTGGCTCTATCCATCTCTCGACGTTACCGTTAGGAAACTTCATCTTCACGTCCACTTGAGGATCCAAAGTTGGTAAAGTGTCAGGAATGATCGCTAGTGACTCCAATCTCTGCATGATCAGCATTCTAGAATACGACTTCCATTGCTCCTGCAAAAAGTGTCTATAAACAGGTTGCGTTCTGTCGATGCTGTTTGTGAAGTAGCTTGCATTGTACACAACTTCAGGGTTGTTCACCTCGGCTTCAACCAATAGTTGGTTCTTCTGTGTGGTTAACTGGTCTTTCAAAGATTTGTCTTCGGTAGCCTTGATTTGGGCGTCGATTGCCTCAACTTGCTCGTAGAGTTTGGCACTCTCATCTTCTAATACTTTGTAAGCTAGTGGATAGATGTCGGCTAGGCCAATGGGAGAGTGGTACTTGTCTTTACTCGATCTTTTCTTCAACGATGCAGGTCCATAAGGTAAGTGTGCGGTCAACAATGCCGTCTTCAAAGCACTGTTCTTGAGACCTAGAGATCTGGATCTCTTTGTGAAATTCGACCATATGCCTCTTGACACCGATGTTGACATTGTTGTTATACGATTTAGGGTATGATGAAATGTTTTAGAAAGGTATCAAAAGATAGGGAAAGCCTTATAGTAGATGCAATACACTGATCCTATCACCTCAATTGCTAGCAGTTACCAAAAAGATTATATCGACGCTTCTCACCATACAAATTCTGAAAAATTTTGGAGACGTGGGAGGGTAACCTTTCTTTGCAAGTGAGATGGAATCAAAAGTGTGATCATGTGTAAAATATCATGTGATCAGTGCGACGCTCCCGGAACAACGGGGAACCGGGCACCGGCCCGTTTACCGCATGGCTCCTACTTCGGTTTGCCTCCCGTGCATGTTCATATACAAGCTATATATATATATGTAGTAGCCTTTTGACAGTAAATTGGGACCTCTTGGCAAGTTGTCTACTAGATATATAGATATACACCAGTTACGAAGGATATGGACCGAAACGTGAGGTGAATTAAAAAAAAAAAAGTGGTATAAACAAGCATTCAAATGCAAAAACAAAAACCTAGAAAAAGATCATAAATGAATAATACTTAGAGAAAAATAAAAAAAGAATAAATAAACGTGAAAATTAAATAAAAAAATGAAAAGAACCCATTAAAGCGAAGAAAATGAAGCAATTTCTCTCTCATTTAAAAGTAAAAGATAAAATTGTATGATAGAAGTGAAATAAAAAGTCATTAAAAATAAATAAGTGTGTTTATGTGTTTTTTTTTTTTTTTTTCTTTTGTTGATCTGTGAAAGCTGTACTAGTATTTTGCATCATTTAAAATTCAGAGTGGAAGGAACTAACGAAATGTACCCAACAGAGCTAGGATTGAACTGGTTATAATTGATCTTAGGAAACAAGACTGGTGAATCTGCATTCGAATCATCGGTTTTATTACGATGACCACGATGCTTTCTCTTTTTCCTATCTTTGGTCATTTTGGAACCAAACAAGTTATTGGAACCCGGCATTTCCCGTATCATTGCAAATCCTTCCAGTTTGTTGGAAATAGGTAAATCTATTGACGCATCATCATATCCATCGTGACTATCAGTGCATATACGTATCGTAGATTGTTCAACAACGATCGACTTCGAAGTCTGTTTGTTGCCCATACAAGGAAATAAATCTGGAGTCACTGGATTTTGCATCGTATTGTGACTATTAGGTACTGTATCTGTGAAAGTTGGAGGCTTTTCGATTAGGTGGAATGGGAGCAACCTGGTTATGAGGAGTAACAATCTGCGTTTGAGTCTTGCTAAAACAAGCCGTATGGTCATAGTACAGTCTTTTGTGTCTTTTTTTCCAACCAAGTTGAATGTGATGTCATAAGCGGGTGATGGATGTTTGATACTATTGAAATGAGTCCAGCTGATTTCTGATGTATATTTAGTGGTCGTTTTTGGATATTATATATATTAATATATAGTATATTAGATGAAATTTGAAAGTGACAAAGAAAAAGAAAAACAACGATAGGAAAAAAAGAGAACAAAAAGCTTGTAAAGCAAAGAGGACAAAAGCATGTAGATTTATTAAAAAAGGAACAGCTATTATATATATATATATACATGTGGTGAATGCCTATATAACTCAATTCTAATTTGTATAATATATATATATATATATATATAATATATATATAAGGCATGCCCAGATCGATAAGTTGTATATCCGTACAGAAATTCACGTCCAAACAATAGAGAACCTCAACCACAATAGCCGAAAGCCCACCCAAGTTCAGATGGTGTAAACCACGGTTCTCTCATATAGTCGATTATAATTTGAACTGCACAAACGTATGCCATACGGGTTCCTGGTGATTTGGATGCGATAAACCAAAGTATGATGGTCGTTTTATATATATCGAGTAATTATTTTTTATAAAAACAATCACATCGGAAAAGTCAAACTTTCGAGGAAAATAATTATTGTTACTGCATTGTCCCGTTTTATTGTTCCCCCCTTCAGCCGTTTACAACGATTGCTTCTGAAAGAAGCATCTCTCTAGTGCCTGCCCCACTAGCAAGTTTGGCGTATACGTCTAAAAATTTATACTAGCGATTAATCATCCAGGACGTCAAATAACATCGGCAAACATGATCCATGCTAACTAATATCGGTGTGTCTGTGTCAGATTGAGAATAACAGATAACTGATATACAACATATCTTTGATCACCACAATTAAATTTATCCAGCCTGCATCCAGTTCAAATGTCCATCACGTATAAATTTCGCAACCTATTAACAGACCCACCCCTATGGCATCACACAACTAATTTTCAAACAGCCACCAGGCCGCCGCCCCAGCCTGGGCCCTGGCCTGGAGGGCAGCTGGCGGGAATACAAATTGAAGCAGCCGCCACGGTGACTCCCTCTCTTTGGCTCTGACGCGCACGCACGCGGTGATCTCGTCTCTCCCCGGCTCTCCTACGAGATTTGCCAGCATCTCCGCCTTTTGGCAATCAGCAAGGCATTTCATACATCGATAAATTTAAAATTTGAATTAATTTCCAGTATATATATATAGTCTATCAATCCTTTAAACTTGCCCCTTATAATTTATACAATATATATATATATATATATATGCAAAGTACCAACCCCGGTAGAACAGTTCGCTAAACGTGTTCCGAAAGAGAACCCAATTACAAACGGTGCTTGACCTGTAGCCTGTGTCCAATGTCCATCCCCCACCTCGATGTGCCATCTATCTAGTTAACATCACCTTCCTTCACTTCCACTGTAGGATATTATATATACGTCTATATACATGTATATATATATATTTACAACGCTCAATTCAAAACCCTGACTGGCTGACTCCTCCTTCTCAAACTACCAGCGGAAAACCCAAGTGTAGATGACTCTTTGACGTCTTTGTATTTTAATGCTGGCAATTAACATGCATAGATTCGTCTAATGCCTCTTATAAAGCCGCAAAGCCTAAAATATCTACAAACGCCGCCCGCTCACGGCCACAATGTCGGCCAATTCTTCCAGCAACGGCAGCGGTCTTCCTCCTTCTTCTAATTAGCTTTCTTTCTGTTCCTAGAGTGCAAGTTGATATTATTCATGGCAATTTCGCTCGTTGGCTCTGCCAATGGACCCACCACGAATCAAATTAAATTAACTTATATATGCTAGCTATATTACTACACTTGAGAAATTGTTATAAGACCGCCTGCCCTTTCCATACACGGTCCCTATATATATATATAATATAACCACATGGCATGCCCTTTAAACAGTCCAACTCAACGCCGCCAGGTTACAGTAACCATGTACACAAGGACGATCCAATTCCTATATATATATATATATATATACTAGTTATAATATACTAAAGCCCCCTTGCACAGTTAAAGTGGTAGAATACGATACAATTTCCTTCACGTATTTTAACGTACAAGCTATATATATTCTCCAACAAAGAATTTATAGTGTTCATGAAGCTTATAAAAAAGGGGGGGGGGCTCCAACTCCAAGTCCACGGTATATGTGTACGTTATAAGAAAGGGGCGGCGGGAATTGCAATTGCGCGCAGGGCATTAAAATAATTTGAATCACGTAAAAAAACAAAAACGTACCTCACACAAACAAAATGCGCGCAAAAATTAGAAAAACGGCCCGGTAGTATATCTAATATATATATTAGACATAAAAATATATATATATATATATACCATGTGTACACCACTAGTACCACACATTCACAACAACAAAGTCATAATCATTGACGTGCATGCGGCATCATCATCATCATCACCGTCATGATGAATATATATTATATATATCGTACTGTATTGCTGCACTGAATTTGTTTACTTTTATAACAGCTTTCCAGAATCCAGATGAGCTAACCGCGTACCGATTACATCAACTATCACGTGTATAACCATGTAAACAAAATCTCATTTTATAAAAGGGTCAACTAGTTTTTATTATTATTATTTATGAAAATTATTAGTCTTTTGTTATATAGTATATATATACCCATACAATATGACATATATATTTATAATTATACATCTGATTAACTGATACATATATAACATAGAACAAGAAAAACAACAAAAAAACCTGTACGTAAGAAAACCCCAGTTGTAACTTGTGACAGCAAAAAAAAAGCCAAAAAAATTTGAAAACTCAAAGCACAACACAACACAAAGAATCGTTAAATTTGTTTGATTTTTTTCTTTTAAAAAAAAGACTATTTATATATCATGCAACCAAAAAAAAGAATAAAAAAATAGAAAGAATTTAAATAACTGAATTTGTTGTATTAGAAAAGTAAAGCAAAAAGAAAATGAGATCCGTAAAAGTACAAATATAGGTTAATAGATTGATTGATTTTGTTTTTTTTTTTTTTGCCCTGTGGAGTATTGAGCACAACAAACCACAGAACCTTGATCATGAGTTATAATAGAACGTCTTAAACTCCGGTTCCTTAACGTTCACTTTAAACTTATCCATGTTGGCTAACTGACCACTCGATGAATTTGCAGCTAGACTTGAAATCGATGGATTGGAAACGTTGTACATTGAATTACCAGCTGTAGAAGACCCACTTGCAGATGACACCGACCCCATACGGTTCATTTTACCACCACTACTGTTAATCTTACCACCATTACTAACAACGCTACCACGGTTACCGTTACCAAAGTACATACCGGTCCCAACACCGTTCTCCAACATCCCATGATGACTAACAAGTTCACTTTCGTCATTTGAGTTGGCCGAAATGGTGGACGTCGGTGAACTCTGCATGTTCATGTTCATGTTCATGTTCATATGTTCGTTCGATGCTGAATTCCCGTTCCCGTTTTGAGTAGCATTCAAATTGGAAGACGAAGAGTTAGCAGATGAAGATGGAACCGATGGCAGTGTAGTCACTTCGAAATGGAACTGTTGTAGTTGAGGTGTGATCGTCGACGTGCTCGACGTTGACACGGTTCTCGAGTTTGGTTTAGATCCGGTGGGTCTCTTGGCGGATGGCTGTTGGAATTTGCCGTTGTTGACGGATGACGATGACGATGACGTTGAAGACTGCTGTTGTTGCTGTTGTTGATGCGATGGATTCAAGTCGGATGGCTGCACTTGCAAGAATTGAAACTGTAGTTGTTGTCCTTGCTTGCCCTGTTGTTTGTAATTAGGAATCTGTGAGACTCCTAGTCCTACGGAAGCGTTCGTCGAGGAACAAGGCGTTGGTTGTTGTTGTTGAGGAGTCGGTTGTTGTTGCATTGGTCCTGTGGCTGCCATCTGTTGTTGTGGCATTGGAATTTGACCCATACCTTGCTGCGGTTGTAAAGCAAATTGTTGCTGCATCTGCATCGGTGGTTGTGGCATTGGCTGTAATGGCATCGGTGGAATAGGTTGCTGCATCATTGGCTGACCTTGTTGTTGACCTTGTTGTTGTTGTTGTTGTTGTTGCTGTGATGGCTGACCTTGCTGCTGTTGCTGTTGTTGATACATGATCTGCTGCGACTGGTACGCTCTAATTTGAGCAGCCTGCAGTTGCAACTGGTAACGATGGTACATGTTCTGGTCGTTTATATCAAACCGCGTTTGCGAAGCAGGAGCAGAACTCACGTAGAAGTCTTGGATCTGGTTCGATGGCATAGGAGGCACAGGGTACATGTTTTGTTGTTGACCGTTGGTAGGACTGACAGATTCCATCGATTCAAACGGCACTGGTATCTGATTTGGAAGCAGGTTAAATTCAGGTTGTACGTAGTCCAACTCGGACAGAGATCTCGATCTGGTTCTCTTGTGTCCTCTGACCGAACTGCCACCGTTCGTAGGCGTCAACCTGTGAATGGCAGAATCGTCCTTGACACCCTTCACAATGTTCAAAGCAGGTGGCTTCATTCTCTTCTGGCTGGCAAAAGATGGGGTGATCGCTATCTGAGGAGCAGGAGCAGTCACCGTTGGAATCGGCTTCATCACCACCACGCTCTGAGGTAAGTTACCAGATTGTCCGTCGACTTTGAATTCCCAAATAAACGAATAAATAGGCACAGATTTGTTGATCTTCAACCTGATCAACTCATCGTCCGTATATAGTGTATGTGTCACTTTCAAATTCTGGAACTCGGCCTTCGTGACTATACCGTTGGAATAGTCATTCACTAGAGTCGACCAGTACTTGGCGTTCAAAGGTAGGTTCACTTTCACGGTCGAATTGTCCGGAAGTAAGTATCCAGCAATAGGTTCCAGTCTCTTGGAAATCATCAGGTCGTTGTCGTAGAGCTTCGTCTGGGATTTAAACTGTATCAACCTTGAGAAATGGTCGTTCGTCGTTGATATACTTGGAATCAAGATATCCGAAATGTCCAAAGTGTTCTCAACGTACGCCACCATCTTATCAACTTCCAAATTCACCGTGAACAACGGGTTTAGAGCAAGCGGAATCGTCGTATGTACCATCGAATGAGATATATCACATTTGGATGTGTATATGCCTTCGATACACGATTTCATGCACGAGTTCTTGTTCTTCAAATCGTAAACGTACCTTTCATCCTCGTTAACTTTCAAAGCTTTCGTAAAGTCTGCAACAGACTTGAAATCTCCAGTGTCGCCGTTCATTATATCCGCATGGTATCCAATCTTAACCTGGTCCACAGAGATGCTCTTACCTTTCATGGATATCTTGGATGCTTTCCTACCCACTCTTTCGTTCATGATAGAAGATGGACTGATGCTGTGGTCGGTATGAGGAGAATCGTTTCTCTCTTTCTCCATTCTTGTGCTCTTTCTCTTGTTGAATGCCTTACGTCTACGTTCGCTGTCAACCAACAACTCCCTGATGTTCTCCATCAAGACCGAATCACCAAGCTCGTTTGTGAGAATCATGTTGGATGAATCGCGTCTCACTTGGTTCAAGTATTCGTTGATCATCTTGGGTCTGAATTGGAAGCTGCCAGATTCACGGAGATAAGAGACGAGGTAATCGGTTCTGCTCTGCACAAACTCTTCTCCGGATGCGTTTTTCAAAATGTCGTTGTACTTATCCAACCCGTTCTTCAATAGTCTAAAAACACGCAACTTGTCGGTGGATCTGATTGGAATAGCCGGTCTGTCCTCGATCATCATGTTGGAAGTTATCTTGAGAGAACTGCTGCTGGTGTTTGCCTTCCCATAGACGGAAGAGAAAGTTGGAGGATGTGCAAATGTTGAAGATGGTGGCTGAGAGCTGGCATTTGAATTTGGATTCGAGTTAGGGTTCGGAGTCAAATTGGGATTCGAGTGTTGTTGTTGTTGATGTTGATGATGGTCTCCAGAAAACTCCAAACGAGGATCTGCTGGTTGGTGCATCGAAGGTGAATCGATAGGGATGGTCGGGCTGCTTTCATGGAATATGTTCTCGGTAAATAGGTCGCAAGGACTTTCATCGATGTTTATCTGGGCGATGTGTTCTTTCTTGAGCAAAGATTCGACCCAGTTCTTCTCGTCAAAATCGTCATCGTCATCTTGAGGATTCGTGTTCAACAACTCACTCAATAGGTTATCGTCAGCGTCCAGCAACGACGAAGCAGGGAAGCTGAAGGATGAAGTCGTGGTGACATTGGATTGTGGAGTCGATTCGAACTTCTTGCTGGAATCGGGAGGCGTGATGTCGGACCTCAGGTTGTCAGACCTAAGTGCCGCTGAATGTTTCTCAAAGTTCATCTTGGTGTCTTTATGCACCGGTGTGATTGGACTCAAGTTCTTGGTTGAAGTCATCTAGTCAATATAGCAAAAAACAAAAAAAAAAAAGAAAGAAAGTAGAAACTGCTGTGAAATGATTTTCTTTTTTCAATAGTGAAACAAAAACGGTATAAATGATAACAAACGATGTATGGGGCAACTATACAAACTCGAACTATCGTTGGAGAATGAACAAATAAAACGAATGAACAGAGGTGTAACAGATATAAAAGAAGGACAAATGAGTTAGAAAACTATGAGGAATAGTGACTCGAGTCGGAAAAAAACACGGTTTCTCGTTGTTGTTGGGTGTAAACGGGAAAGGTTTATCTATCAGTTATCGGAGGGCCTATATATGGTGAGACCGTGAGAGGCTTTGTTTTTAAATTGAGGAAAACAAGAGAGGGAAAGAAAAGTATAGGTAACTGAAACTAATGGTGTCGATGGTGGAGAGGACCAACAGGGGGAAAAAGTGTGTGAAGTTAAGAGATGGAGGACAAGGGATAGATGGGATGAAAGTGAAGTGAAGGAAACACGAGAGTGAAGAGGCAGGCAACAGTTACAAGAGACATGAAACCTCCAAATCAAAGGACGGCCCACCCACAAAGGTGATACAGCCTTTCTCTCTGCCACCCTCCCTCCTTTGCTGTTTTCTGTTATGTAAGCGTACCCAATAAGATTATGTCACCACATACGTCTCCCGCCCGGTGTGGCGCAGGCTTCCTCGACCGTGTTCTGTTCTCCTCTTGCATGGGGAAACGCGCCTGCGCTCCATCATCGTGAACGTGGGCCACGGGCACGGGGGCTCGTCCAATATCCAGCCGTGCGTGCAGTTCGTTCACCAGGCGGCAGTGCACACTGCACACACGCACGGTTACTTGTGGCGCACCACGGCGCGCGCCCAAAAACGGCAACAAAACCGTGTCGCAACATATATAATATAATATATAATATATAGCTAATCGGCAGGCCACAGGTGTCAACTATTCCGAATCGTGTCTTGGTCCCCCCCACTTACTGCCCCACTACCGACGGCCATTTATTTGCTGGTTCCGTGCTGATTGTCCCTATATATAGCATATATCTGTTTCTATTTAGTTGATCGTTTCATGCACAACATCTACTTTAACTATATATAGTTTATTATTCGATCTATAAGAGCTATATAGTTTCATAAATATATAGTGCTCGTTTGTTTACATCAATCTCTATGAACCTATCCATCGAAATTATGTGTAATTTGCTGTGTTCGGACGGCTTCCGATCGGCACTAATCTTCATTTATCCATATCTCTGTTTATATATATATATTATAATATATATACCCAATTGATTATCGGCACGTCCGCTTCGAAGTATACACGGGGTTGTCAATTTATATATATTAACCATGTGTGATATGCCATACAAGATAAATAAATAAATAAATAAACAAATAAATAAAATATATATAAATAAATAAATATTATACGTACCATAACAAATTTGATTGATGTTGGATGTCCTATTTTTGGATATATACATCATTTATTCAACTATCAACAATTGTTAAGTATCGAAATCGTCTCCATAACTGTCCGTGCCCATCTGATTGAACCCATCTATCAACTTCCGCATCATGAGATACTTCAAATAATTAACATCAAATCCACCACTACCACCACCACCATCCTCGCTACCAGAATCTTGCCGGATCCGCCCGCTTCTCATAGCCGACCTTGCCTGCAACTTGCTTCTCCTTTCCCGGTTCTTATTCCCTACATCTCCACCATTATGAACGATGATCTCTCGATTCACAGTAAATGAAATCAAGTTAATCGCTTTCGAAAGGAAAAACAACGTTAGGTTTAAAACCAACTCGATCCCGTTGTTCAAAATTTGATAGTTGTCGTTCAACATCGTCAACTCCGTCCAAAACAACAACGTCACCGGCAGCAACAACTTCTTATAAACCAACCGTATCATCAAAACTACAACATCTATCATATGGATCAACACTCGGTCAAACTTCGAAAGCTGGTACTTCCTCTCCAACCTTTGCCAATCTCCTGTACTCGTCCTAGTTGGCGAAGTCGATCTCGCTGGTGTGCTTCTTGGTGTCGATGTTGGTAATTTGGACAGCATGAGGTCCCTCCTCACGTTCTCAAAAAGAAGCCTGTCCCTTTCAGAAACACCATCTTTCGGTGTACTCGGCAAAGACGCTGACTCGTCGTAAAAATAACTTTCAAATGGGTCTGTATTTACATCTGCTGCTGTCTCCTTGGCTCGGAATTGCTCCACGATACGTGAATCGCTCAAGTACAAACCTAGTAGATCCACTTTCATCTGATCGTCCAAACTCTTGAATGCAAACTTCAAAACCTCCTTGTCTTTGATCGAACCTAGCAACCCAACGATCGCTTTTGAAATATACCTCTTGAAGTTGTTTTCGTTGGAGTATATCGTGGCATTGTTGATCGATATGTCCAATAATTTCAAACTCTCCATTGCTCGGTCCACGCTGATCAAATCGTAAGCAGAACTCATCACTCCAGGTAAAGTAATCTCAATTGTAGTGTTTCTAGAAGACCCACCGTACCTTGACCTGTCCTCATCCTCATTATTGTCATCTACATCCTCATTGCTGTCATCTTCCTCCTCTTCTCCATCTCCATCCACCTCTCTATCGTCTTCATCTTCATCCTCTTGAATCAGTTCTTCTTCTGCCTCGTAGTAACTCTCCAAAACCCTGGAATCTCCGCTATCGCCACTACCAGTCTTACTATGCCCTTTATAATTGTGTCTCCTAGACTCTATGATCTTTCTAGACACGGACCCAGTTCTCAGCTTCCGATCCCTTTGACGTTCCAATTCAACATCACTATTCGAATTTGTCGTGCTTTGTTCTTCCTGTGGCGGTGGAACGCTCAAGAATCTGGAAAATGTGCCTAGTTTCAATCCCAGTGGAAGACGGTCATCGACGAAGTTTATCGCTGAATCTTTCAAGTTCTTACCAGGAACGAGCAACGGCATGTCAATTCTAAGGTAACTGATTGGTGACTGTTGCATCGAAGTACAGAGTGATATACAGAAATAGAGTAATATACACTAATTATACTTATTAATCCAAGAAATAAAATTAGGAGAGGCTTGTGTTACTGCACTGTACAACCAGCAGCAGAGCTCATTCTCTCCAACTGCCACGAGCCGCTGCCGCAAACCGTTTGTTTATTATATATATAATATATAATATAATTTTTAGTTTGTGCTGTTTCTCTTCGCGCGGCTCATGGGGAAACTCGATTTTCTTTCGATGTGCGGCTCGCTGTCTGTACGAGTTGTCGCTTACATGCATCGCCACGTTCATTTCCCTGGGCAAGCTTCATTATACATCGAATATATAAACCATGTGTATATATATATATATAACAATTAGTAGTCATCGTCCGTGTCATCCTTCAACCCCTTGACATGCACACTCACCATACCTTTGTTGTTCTTCATATACTCCAATGCCTCGTAATCGTCATCGGCAACCCACCTTGACGCTCTACCTATATGCTTAGTACAAAACCTCAACTTACAATCAGCTTCTTCCTCTTTAACTTCAACTTCTTTTGAATTCAACGAACCGAAATCAGCATAGTAGAACCCTTCACATGATTTCCCGTTCAGGTAACTCTTAGGACACATCCAAAAATAGTAACCTCGAGTCTCAACTTGCCTGAACATACGCCTCAAGATCATCTTGTTCCCACAAATAGGACAATCTGGTATACACCGAATCAACTTCGGATGTAACATCCGAAACGTCAAATTGATCCTCGTCGTGCCTGACACATCATGACAGTCCACTAAAGACTCAGACGTCGTTGGCACACAGTGCTTAAACTCTTCCTGCGTGCCGGGCAACATCACCAACAACGTGTTATGCGGTAACGGCAAGTTGTATATCGGGTTGTGGTTCTGATGACCTTTTGGTGCATGCAACTTCTTCAACCTGAAGAAACGTGTAGCACCTAAACTGAGCGAGCAGATGAGTGGGAGCGGACCGATGTAAGTTAGCTTGTCCGAATGCCAGTCCAAGTGGTTCTTGTTAGACTCGAACAAGTTCCCAATACACAAGTTCCCTTGCCACCTTTCGGCAATCTGTAAAGGGTGCCTTTTCATGGTGGAATTTTCGCTTCCTAGTAACTCAGCCACTTTATCTTCGACTAAGTACTGACACATCTTCAAATTCGACGAATACTCCTGTTCTTTCTCTTTAACCATACCAAAAAATTCGCTGTCGTAATAAACACCTCCTTCAGAGTGACATTTGTCGTAAAAAACAGCAGTGTTATGACTAGATCTCCTCATCTTACCAGCCAACAAAAACTCTTTACTTTTGAACATGGCTTTACGGGTGAGTAACTCTTGCAACATGGCGTCCGCTAAATCAGACGGTAAAAAATTCTTCACCAACCTGACCGTTGGAATTGCAGACTCTATCTCTTGCTTCGTGTGCAAAGTGGTCGTCCTTGCACTGAGTGGCACAACAAGGTTTCCTCCTTTCAACATAGGAGTCTTCAAATCAGATCTTGTGAATTTACTCAACGACACTTGCTGATGAAGCGGCTTTTTTTTCTTAACATGAATCTCGTCGTCAATTGGTAAAAGTCGCTTCTTCGACACTTCCTTCTTCTCCTCCTCCTCCTCCTCCTTTATAGCAACACTCTCATTTCGAATCTCCACTTTCAGATTTCCTGTCTTTGTAGGACCAGCAACGTTGACTTCCACAAACTGTTGGCTCAATAAAGAAGTGGTATCCTCAACAGATCCATCGCACACAACCAAGATCTCTAGCAAAGATTCCTTGTCGACTAACGGGAATAGCGAATGTAAATGCAACAACTTGTCCTCCGTCTGAATCATATTGTCATTCCAATTGAATATATATATATATGTATATCCATTAAGATGTATTGTTCTCATTAAAGAACGCCCTTTTGGCTGTTGATTCGTCACGATGGCAAAATGAAAAAAAAGGACGCGTTTCGTGACACATGAAAAAAAAAAAAATCCGGGGTATTCGCTATGTTTACCTGTTGCCCTTTTCATCCACCTTCCTACGCCTACACGCTTCTCATCGTGAATATGGTACATGTTTCTATATAAATACTTTAACTATGCAAAAATAAAAACTGTTTTTTTTTTAAAAAAAAAATCAAAAGAGATGAAACATAAATTACAATCTAGCTAACAACTCACAACCCACCCAAAAACTTGAACGAATCCAAACGCATGTTCCTCGTCTTGCTGGTGATCGACAACCCACCTTGACCCACCCGTAACGACGCCAAATCCGAAAAGTTCTTTCCCTGGATCGTGTTCCTCAAAGCTGGTCTCTTCAACCCAGCACCACCACTTATCTTGTCATTCTTCTTTGCTAACGTAGCGGAAAACTGGTTCAAATCCATCTGTTTTAAAGCAGTACGATGGCTTATGGTTCTTGTCGTTGAATTCACAACGTCGTCTGGCTTGAATTCAAACTTGGATTTCCAAGCATCCATAATACACTTGACGTTGGTTGGTTGCTCAATTGGGAGAGAATCATCCAAGCATTCGTCCAAAACATCGCCGTTCAACTCCGCGCTGTTGTCTTCGCTGTTGTTGTTGTTATTCGAATCCTGTGAATCAATATATGCACTCTCATCGACTTCACTGCACGTCTTTTCGGAACTATCAATAGCCCCCAAGACAGAGGTCACTGGTTCATCATAATCATCGTCGTCATCGTCTGGGTCTGTAAGGTTGAAATCACTCGAGTTCAATTCGTCAGCTAAGCTGTGTGACATTTCAGATGAATCGTGAAATTTATGATCCTCGCTCTCGAGCTTTTCTTCTTCAATCGATCCCGGTTCGTCCTTTTGTTCTATTTCAACGAGTTTCACTGTCAATGCTTTTTTGAAGAACTTGCTTTCTGCTTCTATAGATTTCTCACTAGCAGATTCACCAAAAAGCAATTTAGTTCTCTTCGACACTGGTGACACTTTGGTGTCAGATTTTTTCGATGATAGTTTCCTGGCTGGTTGATTAGTCGTAGTCTTGTTGTTGCTGTTGTTGTTGCTTGCCATTCTCTTCATAAACTCGTCAATGGTGAACAACGCTCTCTTTTTAGGATTTAAGGTCTTCTTGGTGATGGAGCTATTGAGGGAATCGGTCCGCTTGGAACTTGGAGAAGGTTCCGAATTTGACCTCATTGCGGTGGTTCTCCGTTGCTCCATTGCGTTCATTTCAGACAAAGTAGATTGTCGCAGCGCTGGAACTGTCATGGAACGTCTTGGTGTCTGTGACGCTATTTGGGAAACCAGCAACTCTCTAGATATCAACGGATCTTTCGTAAACGGATCCAAATCTCCAGCTGCGACGCCTTGGTGGATCTTCAGCTCTAATAGTTTGCCCGTACAGGAAACCAAATACTCTTCGCTCCCTACGAAATCTTCAGGTAACGGATTCAAATGCTGTGCCATGTTAGTCACCGGATTGAATACCACCTGATGCTTGAACGCAATGGTAGCCCTCTTGTACTCTTCTTCAAAGGTTGCAGGAATGGACAACTTCCCATCAAACTTGATCCCCATAATGACACGTTGGTACGTCATGAACCTCTTGATTAGCTGTATGGCTTTCAACACTCCTACACCATTGACACCTTTCGTATAGTCACATCCACTGATGATAGCTAGCAACCTGAGTTGCTCGTCGTTGAACGATCCAATGGCACAACCTCTCACGTTCTTGAAGTTATCCCGCTTCACTTCGATGCACTCACCTTTATCGTTCAACTTTGTCACCAAAGTCCGACATCCAAACACGAGCAAGTCGGAATCCTCACTGATGATCCCGTCCACCAACCCCAACATCTCCAAATGCACCATCTGAGAATCAGCCTCGTACGGAGCCACAACGTACTTGATTCCCCTGCTCTTAAATTCGTCGATCAACGACTTGGCCATGTTGGGCGTGATATCGCATGCCTTCTGGAACAATCCAAAAGCACTTTTGTGGTCCTTCTTGTTCAGCGCTTCGATAGCTAACCGCTTGTACTCGGTCCTCTTGGAATCTCTCTCCTTCTCCGTGTTTCCCTTCGTGGGGAGGTAGTCACCATCGAACACCATGTAAGGAGTGATGCCAAAGTGCCGTAGTGCGTCCAATCGCTTGAGCACGTAGTTTACGTAGACTCTGGTAGGTTTATCGAGCACGATGTCCATGGAGCAGGCGAAGGCCGCCTTGTGTAGCCAGGCGTAGGTGTCGACCGCCAGGGTCTGGCCCCTGTACCGTTCCAAAGTACAGGGTTCCTGGATGGATTTCAATGCGGGGAGCAGGCCAGTGACACCCATGGTAATAGTAGCATAAATAGACGGGTAATCTTTAAAAAAGAAACAAAAAAACCAAAGCAGACAAAGAACAGCCACAAAGAGAAGCAGAAGAAGAAGAAGAAGAAGAGAGACAAACAAACACGAAACAGGGGTGAAGTTTGAACCGTGTCGTGATTACATAAGCAATTAGATCACACAGAAACCGACGCGACGGTGGCAGCAGCGACGGCAAACTATGCAGCGGCGAGCGGCCGTCACTGTCACTGGTGGTGCCGTTCCACAGTCCACTTGGCACTCCCAGGACCCAGATGATAGATCCGGTGGCATTACCACTTCCACACAGCACAAGGACCCTCTTCACACAGTTAGCTACAAAACATCCACACACACTGACACACCCCATCGATCTCCTCTTCCCCTTCACTGCTGGTTTCTTGTGTTTTTGGCTGTTCCGGTAGCTTCTCCCATCCTCTCGCTCACCTGAAATTTTGTCAACCTCGAGCATCACCACAACTGGCACCCTTGATCGGATTTAGATCATCGGTAGTCCCCTGCATTTCATTCAAAACAAACCCTTAGAACTTTCCCTCCAACCCATAAACCATGTCATATCAAGGTTATGGTAATGCCAACGGTAATAACCAGTACCAGGATTTGACTAACGGCGTGCAGAATTTGAACATTGGTGGTGCACAACAACAACAACAACAAGTCTCTGACCAATCTACAGCACCAGCTGCATCCAAGTCCAGAAAGAGAAGAACTAACCATGCTCATCACAACTTGATGGCTTCATTCACCCCAGCTGCAGTGGTGGACAACTCTTTCGATCCAAGCTTCGACCCAAGTTTCGATCCAAGCGCTGCCGCCATGAGCTCAGGCATGCAGGCTCCACATTACAACTCGGGCCATGAAAACTCATCTTCTCTATCGCTGTCTGGGTACCCTGGAGTTCCATTCCAAAACTCAGGAATAAATTCAATTCCTCCTCAGTTCCAAAATATTCCTACAAACCCTCAACAGGTATCCCAACTGATGATGCCTCCTCAACAACAACAACAACAGCAGCAGTATATGCCAACCGATGCACTTGATCCAAGCAATAGCGAAGAGCTATCCATACCTGCCATCAGATACCAAATGGAT
Source organism: Ogataea sithepensis (assembly GCA_030564825.1). Classification (NCBI taxonomy): domain Eukaryota; kingdom Fungi; phylum Ascomycota; class Pichiomycetes; order Pichiales; family Pichiaceae; genus Ogataea; species Ogataea sithepensis. Next base: position 22,309 of record JAJMAB010000087.1, on the reverse strand, counting down.
TACAACCACAAAGACACGGATTTCCTCACTTTTGAAAACGTTTCTCCTCCTCCATCAGGCACTCAGTATACGTGCATAGATCAAGGTAACGCTTCACCAGAGTTCGCCAGAATGACAATGTACAGCGTTCCATCCAACGATAAGTTGAAACAGTCGACTAAAATACCACTAGGGATGATCATCAGACCGTTTGCACCTGCAGGCGAAGGTGAAAAACCGGTTCCTCAAGTTGACTTCCGTACGATGAGCACCGTCCCTAGATGCAGGCGTTGCCGTACCTACATCAACCCATCGATGCAGCACACCGCTTCCACCATGATCTGTAACATTTGTACTTTCTCCTCGCCCGTCCCACACGACTACGTGAACCAAGTTGATAACAACGGAGTCAGGGCAGACTACTACGACAGACCAGAACTACACTCGGGTGTGTTTGATATCATAGTGCCCGACGATTACAACTTGGATGAAAAGACACCAACTCCAATCCACCACGTTTTTTTGATAGACCTGTCTTTACCTTCGATAAAGTCATCGTTGCATGAGGCTGCATGCTCAGCTATAAGATTGGCCGTGTACAACAACGGAGAGTGTAATCTACCACAAGGTTCCAAGATTTCTATCGTTGGTTTCGACGACAAGATCCATTTCTTTAACTTGGACCCTTCTCTCGATCAGACAACCATGTCTACCGTGGGGGACCTTGATGATCCGTTCTTACCTTTCTTTGAGGGGTTGTTTGCAGATCCAATGGAATCTTACAGCATCATCGACACCACGCTGAGCACCATCGAGCAGAACAACAACTACCCGGGTACAGAACCTGCGTTTGGTGCCGCTTTAACCGTGGCAAAACTCTTGTTGGAACAAGTTGGCGGTGGTCAGGTGATCACCACGCTATCGACACTTCCAACTTGGGGGGCAGGTGCTTTGAAACCGAAATTGCAGAACAACAAGCAGCAGGTTGATTACGACAGGGAAATCCTGACTGCAGATAGCAAATTCTATCAAGACTTGCTAAAGGAGTACATCAAGCACAACATTGGTCTCAACCTCTTTGTCGGGTCGAATTCTCCTGTCGATTTGGCTAACTCTGGGTTGATTGCTCACAAGACTGGTGGTATAGTGAAAGCTTGGTACAACTTCAAGATCGACAGAGACGAAACTGATTTGGTTCACAGCATCAAGACGACAGTCAGCAAAGTGTGCGGTTACCAGGGCCAAATCAAGGTGCGTTGTTCCAACGGGCTGCAAGTGAACAAGTACTACGGTGCATTCGCCTCCTCTGGACAGCCCACCGACCCAGCGTTACCTACTGTAGCCCACCACACTTCCGTGGCTTGTGACTTTGTATACGATGGTAAACTTGACACGAAGAAAGATGCCCACTTCCAAGCTGCCCTATTGTACACCTCCAAAGATGGACTTAGAAAAGTTAGGGTCGTGAACTGCATCATGTCCGTGACGGAACGTGTCTCCGACGTGTTCTCCTTTGCCGACCAAGACGCCGTGCTTAGCTTGATCTTGCGTGAAAGTTTGACCAGGTTACCACAAGCAAACTTGGTCGCCGTCAGATCCTACTTGAACGTTCAACTAGCCAACATCAACACCGCGTACAAGGCACTAGTGAGCAACAACGTGAGCATGCCTGGACAATTGGTGTTCCCACATGGCCTCCGCACGTTACCCATGTTTATCCTTTCTGCGATGAAGAGCAAAGCGTTGAAAGAACGGATCGGCAACCCTGACCTCCGCATAGAGTCCATCTTCAACTTGCAATCGTTCACCACGACCCGTCTCTCCGCTTACTTGTACCCGATCCTGATCTCCCTCCACAACATGGACGAGAGCGAGTGCATGTACACCAACCTTGCAGCCACCGACAGGGACCTAGACAACAACAACAACAAGGATCAAATCGACGGATCGTCAAAAGTACACTTCAACTTGCCTAAAGCAACACCACTAACGCAAACCAACTTGGAGATGGGCGGTGCGTACCTGATATTCAACACTAGGTGCATGTACCTATGGTTGCATTCTGCAGTTAACCCGTTGTTGTTACAAGATTTGTTTGGAGAACACATCACTTCGTTGGACAAGTTGGATTCGAACCTGTGTCAGTTACCTGTTCTGCAGACCCACATCTCGGTACAGGTGCGTAACTTGTGCCAGTTTTTGGCCAAACATTATCTGGACTCGGATTTCTTCCCAGTGCAGATTTGCCGGTTCAGATTGGACCAGAACGAGACCGAATTCATCGAGTTGTTGTACGAGGATAAATCGGCCGATTTGACTTGGAGTTATCCGGAATTCTTGAAGCATTTGCATAAGCAGATTGGTAACAAGTTGAATTCCGAATCCTTTGCAACTAAAGGTGGTGCCGAATCTAAAAGTTCAATGTTCAACATCTTCAGTTGAATGTTTGTATTTGATTTCTTTTGTTTGTGTTTGTGTTTTTTTTTTCTTCTTCTTCTTTTATTCCCTTTTTAATTCAGCATTTGTAAACTTTCTGTTTTTCTTTTTTTGTTGTCTTTTTGTTTTGTTTTACTCCTTTTGAATACTTCTTTTCCTGTAACATTTTTATACTACTTTATCTTCTTTTTTTTTTCCTTTGTTTTGTATCTTGCTTGCTACTGTTTTTTGTTTTTCTCTTCTTTTCCTCGTATGTATCCCACTGTATAGAATGTTTTCTGTATTTCTCTTTTTTTTTCTTTTTGTCATTAAATATACATACAAATGCATCAACCTAATAACATTAGGAGTTTAATAAATGTTGCTCTACGATAAACAATTGCATATTTATATAATGAGGGCAAAATATCAATTAGCAACAAAAATAACAAAAACAAAAACAATTTCACACACAAAAAAATTGTAAATACATACGGAAGTTAAATAAAATAACGAACGAAACTAACTAACTTATTAACAAAATAAAACGATTAAAAGAAACAAACAAGAGTGCTTTTTTTTTGTTTTCTTAAAAAAAAAGTGTACATATATATGTCTAAATCACTCTACCAACAACGCCACCTTCAACTATATGCTTGTCCTTATCGTCAACCTTCTTCAACTGTTTGCCTAAGTTGATCTCACCGAACAACTGGCTGAGAGCATTGGCAGGTGGCGCACCCGCTGCTGGGGCAGATCCATTGTCCAAACCTGGAACAGGACCAGGAACCGGTGGTGGTGGAGGTGGTGGCGCTGGAGGTGGTGGTGCTGCACCGTCGCTTGGAATAGGAGGTGCTGGAGGTGGAACCGGTGGAGCAACGGCGGGCACAGATGGGACACCACTGTCAGGAATTGGTGGTGCAGCCACTGGCACAGGTGGGACACCACCGTCAGGAATTGGTGGTGCAGCCACTGGAACAGGTGGGATCGCATTTGGGATTGGAGGAGCAGCAACTGGCACGGGTGGAGGCAAGTTGTTGTTGGCTTCAACTTGTTCCGGTTCCGGTTGCGGTGATGGAGATGCAGTGGTGTAGGATTCATCCGACGTCGACTCCGTGCTGAACGATGGAACAACTGGTGCAGCAGATGGAATTGGTGGCACGTACCCTTGAGCAGATGGTGGTGGTGGTGGTATTGATGTTGGTTCAGTCACTGTTTCGCCATTCACATGCTCGGTCACTTCATCACCATTGGTCTCTGGAACGGCAACTTCAGGTTCAACAGGAGCGGTGCCTGGAATTGGAGGAGGAGCCGTGAACGATGGTTCAGGTTTCTCAACTTTTGGAGTGGATGGTTTCGAAGTGCTTTCGACGGTAGTCGATGATCTCATACCACCAAACAACATCGACGCCAACTCGGCCTGTTTGTTGGAAGCTGGCATCTCGTCCTCGTCGTCATCCTCCTTTTCGGAATCGGACCAGCCATCGTCACTTGGGTTCATTCCCCTCTGTGCATTTCTTTGGGCTTGCAGCCTGTCCGCATCGATCTTCGTCTCTTGGACAGGAGTTGGCTTGAAAAATGGGTTGTTGTTTTTCTTTGAATCCGATGAAGTGGCAGAAGCAGAAGCAGCAGGAGGTTCAGAGGCATTCTTCTTGCTCTCTTCAGCAGCCATCTTGGCAAACGGATTGTTACTAGCGGCAGGAGCAGGAGGATTCACCGGCTTTGAATCGGCCTCGGATTCCTCTTTAGCAGCAGTGGCAGCAGGAACAGCGGCCTCAACTTTCTTTGGTGGGTTTGGAGTACTCCAATCGTCCTCGTCAGAGTCGTCGGCTTCAGCTTCCTTCTTCAAGGCCTCCATTTCGGCTCTCAATTTAGCCAATTTAGCTTCCTTTTCGGACTTCTTCTTCAACTTTCTCTCGCGCTCCTTGGCTTCCAACGCCTTCTTTTCAGCGATCAGCTTCTTTAACTCCTCGTCGTCTTCATCATCATCGTCAGATGATGAACTTTCTTCCTCGTTCACCGCCGGAGCAGGAGCAGGAGCAGGGGAAGATATTTGCAAGTCCTTCGTGTGACGTGAAACAGGAGGCGGTGGAGCTTTTCTTTCAACTTTAGCAGGCGGAGTGGCAACGGCAGCAGGAGCAGGCACCGGAGATTCAACGGTGGCAGAAGCCGGCACAGGCGAACCCACAGTCGATGGTGTAGAAACGCTGCTCGCTGGCGGCTCAGAACTACCGGTCTTGGTTCTTCTTAGACCCAACTTAGCCAATCTCTCTTGCATTCTCTTCTCGGCTTGCTCTTTGATTCTCTTCGCTCTATCGCTACCACTTGAAATGGTATGATTCTCTGTCACAGGAGCTGGAGATGCGGCCGCTTTGGTTTGTGCTGCAGCTGGAGCTTCAGTTTTTGCAGATGCAGGAGGAGTGGAAACCGAATTTGAAGCAAGCGCAGGGGATGGAGACGAGCTCTGAGCTGGGGCATGAACAGGTCTGAACTGTGAACTAGAAGCTGATGATGATGGTTGGTGTTGATGAACTGGCTTCGAAGCGTTCAAAGAGTCGATAAAATTCTTCACTTCAGCATGCTGGACGCCTTGACCCAACTCCCACTTCGAATACCCAACTTCAAGCGAGTTGCTTGTGTTCAAAGATCTAGAAATATCCTTGACCAACTCGGAAATCGAAGCCGCAATGTCCTTAACCATCGACTGCTGCTGCTTGGTCTCCTCGGTGATCCTCTGGATCTCGATGTTCAACTTGGCTTCGTTGTCTTCAAACTTGTCAATGCTAGGTGCAGGCTTACCCGTCAAGGCAGCCATCTTCGCTTGCAAAGTCGCCTTCTGCTTAGCGATCCGCTTATCGGACTCGGTAACCTCACCGTTTGGCCCGCTACCGCGCACCTCGATACCCGAAGGGTTCTCCTTCTGTAACTTCAGCCTGTACAACTCGATCTTGGCATTCTTGATTTCTTCGTCGATCTTCTCGATCGACTGGATGATCTGGGGAACGCTGTCATTCAAGTGATTCAACTTCGAAGTGATGTGGCCCTTCTCTTGGATGGCAGAACCTGCATCCAACGGACCGGAATTCAAAGTCGACTGAGAGGCCCTGATCTTGGTCTTCAGCAGTTCGATCTCGTTCTTGGCCTGTCTCTCAGCGTAGTCATCTGAAATGTCCTCGTCTTGAGCGTCAACTGCAGCCAAAATGATCTTCTTTTCGTGGATCTTCTTCTTCAATTGCTCGACTGATAACTTGGCATTGGATCCAAATCCACCAGATTCGCTATCTTCGGTCTTGGCCCTGGAGTTTCTGTGTCTGGCATTGCTAACGTATCCGATATCATCGTCATCGTTTTTGAATCTCGTACCATCTCTAGAAGCCGACGATGGAACGACAGAAGGTTTAGGCTTACTCAAGCCAGCAGCGTCGTTCTTCAGCATCCCCTTGAGGTCGCCAATGCTCTGCTGTAATAACTTGGAAGATGGTGGCACCAACTCAGGAGGCAACGAGAGTGGGATTTCAAATCCGTTCAACCTTCTATAAATCAAATGCATCGCAACGGCAAACTCGTCCTTGTTCAACTTGCCCCTGTTGCCCGAATCAGCCAAGGTCCAAATCCGCTCCAAATCGGATCTGTTCAAACCCGACTTGCCAAACACAGAGATCGCAACGTCACCGTCGATGTAACCTTTCCTGGACGTATCCCACTTCTTGAAGATGTTATCGTAAATCAACTTTTCTTGCTTCGTGATGGCCCAAGTAACGTTCGAAGCGGCATCACCACCCATGGACGAACTCAAATGGTGCACTTGAGAAGAAGCGTTCGGCATGAAGTGCGATTGCATCATGTCCAAACCTGGAAGGCCACCGGATGGCATCGAAACGAAACCCCACTGTCCAGGCTTCCCAGTTGGCATGGCAGTCAAACCGGTTGGTTGTGGCATCAACCCAGTCATCTGAGGCACTAAACCGCCAGTTCTTTGCTGTTGCATTGGCTGGGGTTGGAATCCTGTAGTCTGTGGAACCAAACCACCGGTTCTCTGTTGTTGCATTGGCTGGGGTTGGAAACCTGTAGTTTGTGGAACCAAACCACCTGTTCTCTGCTGTTGCATTTGTTGGGGTTGAGGTTGAAAACCCGTTGTTTGTGGGACCAAACCACCTGTTCTCTGAGCACCTATTGGAACAAGTCCGCTTGTCTGTTGAGCAGTAAGTGGGATGAACTGTCCGGTCTTCTGAGGTTGTAACCCGTTAGCGTTGAATCCAGTAGCTTGAGGTCGCATCGGTGCCGCATTGAACCCGGTAGCTTGTGCTTGCAGTTGCTGTGGGAAAGTCTGTGGAGGTGGTGCACCGTAGCCTGTAGCCTGAGGTAACATGCCGGTCATCATTGGCCTTTGAGGTTGTTGCAGTTGCTGCTGCTGGTTCGCATTTGCATTCGAACTGAACGGAGTGTTCTGTTGAGGAGCAGGTTGGTCGTCAACAACGGCAAAGTTGATCGTATCGACAAACGAGCTAACCTCGTTCTTGATCTTGTTAGGCAACTCTAATGGAATAGGTTCACCCTTAATCGCAATGTTGCACAAGTGTAAAGCTAATGCAAATTCGGGGAACAATAAGTGTCCAGACTTGGTTGTGTCCGCCAACGCCCAGATGTCAGCCAACTTGGTTGGTGACAACCCAGATTGCAACAAGATCTTCTTGCATGCTGCACCGTCAATGGAAGTTTCACCTTTAGGAACGTTAACTCTGAACAAGTGTTCGAACCTTTCTTGGTCTTTCAACGTGATGAACGACAATCTAAAATTAGGAATCTTTAAATCCCTGTTCTCCATCCCTTGCATCGATTGGAAAGTCGAGGTGAATCCAGTTGGTTGGGAAATCAACGGTTGTGGAGCTTGCTGTGGTTGCTGTTGTTGTTGTTGTTGCCATCCAGTAGCCTGGGCTTGCAAACCCATACCGAACGAAGTCTGCGGTTGGAATCCTGTCTTTTGGGTAGCCAAAGGTTGTTGCTGTTGCTGTTGCTGTTGGTTCCATCCTTGGAATTGAGGTTGTGCATTATTCCATCCGGTCGCCTGTGTGTTCAATGGCTGCTGGTTCCAACCTGTAGCCTGCTGTTGGAGAGGTTGCTGCTGCTGTTGAGGTTGGGCGTTCCAACCAGTAGCTTGGTTGATCAACGATGGCGTCTGGGTGTTCCAACCTGTAGCCTGGGTGGTCAACTGTTGTGGCTGAGGAGCAGGAGCAGGCTGGGATCCAAACCCATATCCAGTTGGCTGGGTTTGCAAACCGCCACCATAGAAAGAAGATGGTTGTTGTTGCTGTTGTTGCTGTTGAGGCTGTTGGGACCAATTGTTCACGTAGCCGGTTTGTTGCGGGTACATTGAATTGGCACCGTACTGGCCCTGTTGGTTACCGTAAGGATACATGATGAAACTCTATCGAAACAAAGGAAAAAAAAACGTTCTTCGAATTGCAATTGCTGGAACTTCAATAAATGAACCCTCAAAGTGATGCTTTTAATGGATGATTGGGCTTGACGAATTGAGTTAAACAACAATACTTTGACAAAACACAAAAAAAAAACGGAAACAAACACAGAAATCAAAAAATGTAGAAAATACAGGGCACAATGGATCGATTGATTAGTCGATCAATCAATCAATCAATCAAATACACCCGAATAGTAACAATTAAGAAAAAAAAGGCACTTATTATAACAAGAAGTGAAGAGGAAAAAAAACACACAGCAAAAAGCAATACGTGGGCAAAAGGGGTTGAAGATCTGATTCCCTAGCTGACGAATTGGTATATGTATGCCTTGCAACTGTGACTGTCGCTTATATTAGCAGGTGTGCCGATATATTATATGTTATAGTGAGTGTATATATATTTATATTTAATGGATGAACCACTTCAACCACACCTCCAGCTTGTCACTTGTGTGTGCTCACCCAAAGTTACAACCACCCTGATCCTCCCGAGTCTTCGCTGGCAGTTCGACACCGCACGCTTTCCCGATCGGGGTGGACTGCCACTTTCCAGCACGGCTCCCCTGAGTCCCCTCTGCCCTCAGCCACCGCCGTCGATTCGGTGCGACACCTCCCTCACCTCCGAGACAGAATTTCTTGTGCAACTCTTGTAGATAATGAAGTGTAATATCATTAAAATAAATAAATATATATATATATATATAGGTAAACAGAGAAAACCGACGAACGAATAAAATAAGTAATAATAATGAAGAAGAGGGTAAAAAATAAAATACAACAAATTCAGAAGACATTGGAGTACTTATATATACATCCGTTAAAAAGAAAAAAAAAGCAGATAATAGAAGGAAGACATCAAACAACAAAAATGTATAGCAATAAGCAAAACAGAAGAATAAAAATTGGATTTTAAGGAAAAAAAATTAATGTTTTTTTTTTTTTTTTCAAGTTCCTTTTAACCTGGCGACAACACAGAGAAATCAAAAAAGAAAAATAAATAGACAAATTAAATTACAAGCGAACCAATTCTAAAGGAACCTAGAGATATTCTCCCCCACTAAAACCCATTCAAGTTCTCAATGAAACGTAAAAACAAATCAACCAAGTAATCCTTCAACTCAACACCTTCCTCTTCCTCGTCACCTTCAGTTTGGGCACCGCTTCCAACAATAACGCTCTCAATCTCGTCGTTCTTGCAGTTCCCAATAAAGATCCTCAAACTGGCCAAGATGTTCAACAGCTTGAAGTTCAACTTTGAGATGTAAGGCACAGGAGAAATCTCCTTCTCCTGTGTCACGATCGACTCTGCAGATGATTCTGCAGACGACGACGACGAATCTTCCAGATCATCCGAATCATCGTCATCCTCCGAAGACACGGTGGAATGTCTCTCGTCGTCGTTGTGTGCCGGCACCTCGATCGTCTTGTCAGACGTATTGTCAGAAACTGTAGCAGCAGAACCGTTGGAACTTGGATCGAATCTGTTAATCTCATCCAAAGTTTGGAAATCAAGAATATTGAAAACGTTGAACAAGCAGGCGAATTCAAATAGGCTCAACTGACCACCGGCGTTGAACTTGTTAGTGAAGTTTGGCAAGTTCAATTTGTTCAACCACTTGAAGATTTCTTGATAATCCTTCTTGCTCTTATCCTCGGTCTTGTCAGAAGACTTGTTGATGTTCAATAGCTGATATTTTAGAACCGAACAAATTAATCCTAATCTAAGTTCTCTATCGACCAAATCGTCACCGTCATGGTTCTTCAAAATCTTGAAAGCACGGTTCAAGTTCTCAATCGTTGGCTTGGCCATGAATATTAGAATCAAGCATCTCAACTTGTGTCTTGTAGAAACAACGTTCGAAAACTTGTAAGCCCTGTTCAACGACTCCATCACCTGGATTTGCAAAGTAGTGATTTTGAGTTTCATCTTGTAACTCGTTAGATCGTTCGCCGAATTCGACGACGTCTCGGAAGACTCATTATCCTCCTTCTCTTTTTCTTTTTCTTCTTTTTCTTCACCAGAATCTTTGTCCTTAGGCTTGTTCAACTTGGTCAGGGTCTCCAAAGTGATGGACTTGGATATCGTCTCGTTCAACAAACTGTCTAGTAACAACTTCGACAAACTATCGACAAAAGTCGAATCGCCAGAGTTGATCAACGACTGTTGGTTCAACGAAATGTCGTCAAACTTGTAGTTCTTCAACAGGTACGACAACTTGAAGTCGTCGGAATCCTTGAGTTGGTTCATGGCAGAGTTCCAGTGAATCTCACCTAGTTTGTTAACAACCATCCAGTTGAACAATCTGTATGGGATCCAACTCGTCTTTGATGAATTAAAGTTCAACTCGGTCAATCTCTTCAAAAACATGGCTTTCAAGAACGAGTTGTAAGAACTGCTATCCAGGTTCAAACACTTGAACAACTGGACGTAAAATGCAGGCTGCAATTTGTTCTCCTCGATCGACTTCTTGATCTGGAACTCAACGTTACCCGTCTGCACGAACGTGAACTTTCTGTAGGTGCCAACAGGATCGGCAACCAACTCAAAACACTTTCTCAAAACGTCATCGAAACTCAAGTTCGACGTCTTGGTCTTCTCGTCCTTCTCGTCAAAAATTCTCACAATGGGTATCAATATGTAGCTGTAGATGACGCTGAAGCACATAATCAACTTTAACAACCCGATAAAAGGCTTGATCAATTGTCCGTTGAACACAGCAGATGATGAAGGAGAGTTAGAGAACGCCAGGATCGGCACGCTGAACAAACCTCTTCTGGATCCGGTGTTTGGGTTGGAGAAGTCGTCAAATGCAGAGGCACCAAGCATGCAAGTCATACCACCGAGCAATAGTTTGTTGGTCAAGGAATTTCCATTACCGTTGTACTGTTGCGGGTACGCCTGCGCTTCATTCAGGTGTTGTTGTTGCATCTGCATCTGTTGTTGTTGTTGTTGTTGTTGTTGTTGTTGTTGTTGCTGTGAAGGAGATGGGTTGCTGTTAGCAGGCGAGCTCGAAGACATACTTGAACCAGAGTTCGAGAAGAACTGTGGTTGTTGGGACAGCTGTGGGTTGGAAGATCTCGAGTCCAGAGACGAGTTCGAAGCACTTAGCATCGCCATAAGCTTCTCGTTCTTCTCCACGAGCAACTCGTTCTTGTACTCCAAATGCTTGATATACTCGGTAGCTTTAGCTAAAATGGTGGCCTTGTTCAACTTCTTGGCAGGTTTCAAACCGTCCAACTTCTCCTCGTCGTCCGAGTATCCATTACCTTCGTAATCGTCGTCAAACTGTTCGTCTTCATCGTTGACGCTGGAAGTTCTGTGGTTGTGGCTCTTGGAAACAAGGATACGCAAAGCAGGCACACAGTTTCTTAGCTCGACAATCTTGGAGTTGATGTTGGTTCTATACTTCTTCTCAATTAAGTTGTGGGAAGATTTCACCTTCTTACCTGGTTTCGTGACACCACCAGCATCAGCCTTGTTTTTGGAAGAAGAGTTTGTGGCGCTCTTTGAGATCTTATGTTGTTGTTGAGCTTTCAGATCGTTGGATGAAGTGGATGCAGTTCTTCCGGTGTTAGTTAACGAAGGAATGTTGCTGCTGTCGATGTTGTCATTATTGGAAAACTCTCCGTTATTCTGGTCGTTCTGGTTGGAGTTGAAAGTGACTGTAGTGTTGGAGACACATTCAGCCATTGGGATATTCTGTAAATGCTGGGTGAACTGCAGTTGGAGTTGCTTCTGCTGCTGTTGCAGTTGTTGTTGGAAGTCATCGTTGGCATCCGGCATCAGATCATTGTTGCTATGGTTTTGGATGTTGTTGTTGTTGTTGTTGTTAGATAAGAAGAAGTCATCTGGAGAAGAGCCCGAGGAGTATGGGGACAGGATTCCCGAGTTGTAACTGCTCATGGCATCATTTAGATCGTTGAAGTTGAGGTCGGAACTTATCTGGGAGTTGGTGTTGCTAACTGTGCTGAATCTTGGACCGTTATTCTGTTGTTGTTGCAGCATCTGCTGATCGAAATCACTAACGTACTGCTGCTCATTCTTAGAGAATAGGGGTTGATAGGAAGGCAAGGTTGCCGGATCGAAATCGGTTTCTTCCAGCTTCACTTTGTTCAGAGGGGGCTGGGAGTGAAGGGAAGATAGGATTGTATCGTAGTCGTCAAAATCTAGAGTGGCCATGTCGATTGTGAAAGATGTAGGTGTATATCTATCAGGGCACCTAACTTACGAATTAACTAAGGAGAAAGGAAGCAAATGAGGAATAGAGAAAAGGGACAAGGGCAAAAACGAAAAACGAAAAAAAAGCAAGAACAAGGACAACAGCAGGGGAACAGCTAGAAAAGAGAAACGTCCAGAGGTGACCCACCAGTCAGGGGAAAAAAAGAAACTTCCATATATACAACAACTACTTCAACAAGAACGACGTACTATAAACTTCAGTACTACAACAACAATAACCACAACAGACAGCATACATACAATACATACATACATACATACATGATATCCGTACAGCAAGACAACGCACGCATGGTTGGGTGATGGCGGAAATTTTGCCCGCGTGGGGCCCGGGATGGCATCGATCGCCTGGAGTCAGCCTTCAGGGCCGCGGGGAGCGCCCTCGCCGTGTCTTTACGGGCACCGGGTGAAACTCTAATTTGTTCAAAGTGATCGACATAAATTTTAATCGTACGATTTATTTCTCTAGTGCTGTTTCCAGGCGGTGCTTTTCCTCTTCCTCCCTATATATTATACCAATTTTAATTTTATGGTGTGATTTTTTTTTTTTTCCTGCGATTTTTTCAAAGTTTGAGGCTCGCGGTGCCAATTTTTTTTTTTTTGTTGCCCACTTTCTGCTTTTGGCAGTGGGTGCACCACTGCACCTTCGGCTCTTTTGCCGGCTCTTCTTTTCAAACAGAGCTGGTATCAATTTACATCGAGATCCGTATTTTGTGCCTTCCTTCAATGGATATACTAGTATAATCGTATCTTATATAAATTAATTGTAATGTAGACTTGTATTATGTACAGCATTGCGTCATCGCTCTGTATTTCATCTTGGTGCCCCACTGCAAATATATATATGTATATATCTATGTATATCGATAAGGAGTGCAACATATATATCAATTCAATACACATCAGCTGTTCGTTTACATATCTGTCAATTAAGATGTTCAAATCGTTCTTCTGATGCATCTTTATCTATAATATATATATATATATATATATATATAATCCATCCTCAACGGTTCGCTAATATACATGACTTCTATGAATTTCTTCATGCCTACATGAAACACATGCTATTAATACAGTGTGAATATATATATGGATGTTTTTTATAACTCTTTTTTGTGGGGTCCAACTCACACGAATTTCTAAGATACATATAATATATATATATATATATATATCTATATCGTCTGAAAATTGGTTACGTTTGTTGATCAAGAATGTGCCCTCCATAATGGTCTGTCGATCTTCACTTCCTCGGCTGATACTAGCCTCTGTTTTTTTTTATTATTTTTCCTTTCCGGCTGGAACAATATAAGAACAACAGCATTTCCGTATATACACAACAAAATACAATGAAACGATATTTACAACGCTTTCATTTTACAAATTAACAAAAATATACTTATCCAAGCTCATTGATATTAAGAGAACATGGATCTTTTTGTATTTCATACACCAGATTATAAACTATCTGAAAAAAAAAAACGATATGGATTCAAGCTATCGGTGGTTCAAAATTCTGGGCCACCCTATAACCCGCATCGGTATTCACAAACTTGTTTGGATTGAACAATTGGGCAAACAACTGGCCTGCTCCTGAAGTATAAGTGATATCATTACCTCTTCTCGTATCGTTTGGGTATAGATACTTCTCGGTATAATACCACCCCATACGATCCCAAATTCTAGATCTCCAAGGTATGATCGTGGCTAAGCTGTACATCTTGTTGATGGCATCGGTATACTTGACTTGATCGTTATAGATATTGATCGTCGAATAAGAATTCAACATCGTCGAATAATTGGAAACGATCTCCAACTGATCCAAATTCTTGGAAATGATCGAATAGTAGTCATCGGAATTCGAGTTATAATCCAACACAAACCCTTTCACAACAGCATCAGTCACCAAAGTCTCGTTGTAACTTAGGTATATTGTACCTGCATCGATCCTCGTCACATCTCCAAAAGTCATTTTGTGGTTGTGTATCACCGACTTTGACGATATCGTCGTGGTCATCGTCGTGGTGGTCACATTCAAAGACTGTGTAGAAGACACCATGGATACCGTGCCCGATGGTGACATCGAACTAATCGAAGAATTTAGTGATGATGATGATGATGACAAAACAACCTCGCTTTCGTATATGGCAGTGTAATAGTAAGTCTGCGTAAAATCGTTCGTATTAGGATCATCTGTGAAGTAAGTGTTCTGGAAACCCGAGAACAACGTCTTTGCCATCTGGCTGACTCTACCCTGCCATGGGAATTCAGGCAAGTAGCTCTCGATCAACTTCGTGCATAACAAACCATAAAGCAAGCCATCACTGTTTGACATCATGGAACGATAATCATCCATTAGATTCTCCACGAACGGTTGCATCGACGTGGTTGAATAAAGACTGTTGTAAACGTACCCGTACGAATTCATGTCCGCTGCCATCGCATTGCACAGCGCGTACGTGTAATACAACGTGAACGACTCGATCTGGCTCTCGATCATCACCTCTGTGTCGAACGGACTGTTAGGAGTCGTCGTTGGTGTGCTATAAAATCCATTCGCTAAATCCCAAGATGTGAATGCAGAATAGTAACTTGAAAAATAGTGCGTGAAGTCTCTTTGCACCGATTCTGGCAAACTTGAAATAACCAATGGGGCGTAATCTATACAAGTCTTGTAATGGAACACATCGGTGAAAAAATCGGCCCGTACTTTGGAATATCCACTTAGGTAAGTGGAATAATTGTCGTCGGACTCGAAGAAACTCTGCAACCAATCGCTCGAAGTTGTGTATATCTGAGCCAACATGAAGTGTTGAGCCATCTTCGATTCGTGAAGTAACTGCGATGATTCTAGCGTGGTACCTGTCGCTGAGGAAGAATATACTCCGGATGATGATTCTAATGGTTGTATCGTGGTGGTGGTGGTGGCGGCCACTGCTCTAGCAATGGGTAGTGCCTTGGGGATAGGTGCCGGTGCCCCAAAAACAGCAGCCACAAGGGGTAAAAGGAATATGATCCTTTTCAATGTCATTCTTTATGGTGATGATGATGAGAAAAAAAACACACTAAACACACTTTTTGTCTATGGTGATTATATAGAATGTACAATATACATACAAGAGAAGAGGAAGAAAGAACGGAAAGATGGAAAACCATGTCCAACTTCAGGGCCCTTTAATCTCTCTATATATGGGCACGTCCCCTGAAGTATGATGCTGCAGAATCGGGGAGGAGCCGAGCCGCGTTGCAGGCTAAGGCTGTGTATATATTTAGATATATAGAGAGAGCCGGGGCTAAGCAAGCGCTCGCTACAAGCGGCCCCCGGCTGTAACTCAAGCAGCTTGTGGGCTTTGAGTCTGAGATCTCGGTTCGCCACATAAAGGTTAGAAGTATATATTATATATATATATATATATATATATAGCTAGTGGATAACCCACCAATGGTCATTCCATCAAACCAGCCTAAACAACACATCGACTAGTCGTGATATCATCTTCATGACAGACAGACAGGTGTTTGAACCAAGTCAGCAGACACCAATAGCTTATATTGAAAATAAGCTAATCCTGAATAATATTAAGGCCATAATTTACCACCGCCCAAAATTTTCCCGATTCCTCACAATTTTTTATACAGTCGATGAAGGCAGGTTGGACAGGTATAGGTTAGTATAAGTGGCTAGTGATAATTATAAAACCTGTTGATATCTCTCCCATAGTTAACAAAATTTATCGTCAGCCATTATATTTACAGTTCGTTCTCTATAATAATCATCTTCTGACCAACTTCATTTCACCTGCTGTATTCAGCAATAACTTCTTTATAGGTGCTCTGGAAAAACTCAGCCTAAGTTTGCCATAAATTGTGTAAAGTTAGTTATTGAAAACGAATTAGAAGGTTTGTAATGTTGAATCTATATGAGATGTTGTCATCCTCGACATTCTGTCAACATATAGTCTAGCACAGCCACAGTTGACCCCATCTATACATGTCACACATATAGTATTCTTCATTACTGAACACTTTTCCTCCAAAGTACCCCATACTTGGTATTCTATCTCCGGTGCATACATGTCCCTATGGATATAAACAATCTGCATTCTTTGCTTTTCTATTAGATTGAAAAGTTAGTCAAGTTTTTCTTGTACTTTCAGTGTTTTTGCTCCCTTTTATTAGAAGAGTATCCTGTCCTATCTCAACTTCTATATATTTCATTATACAAATATCCTGTTTTTTTATGGACATTTATAACAAATGTAAAGATTCATAGAGTCTTTGTGAAGTAATCATGAATGACAGCATTAATTAAATAATACATTTTACATCTCATAACAGTTAATACACTGATGTGATACAATACAGTCTATAAATATATATATATGATATATAGAGAACTTGTCATTCTAATGAAGAAGTACAGAATGAGGATAGTCTATAATAACAGGACATTTATGTACTGGGAATAGAATAAATACTATGGGAGTGATGTGGAATACTTGGAGGAGAAGTATTCAGTAGTGAAGAATGCTATATGGTGTGGCGTATATAGACTGGAGTAGTACTAGTTAACTGTGGCTGAGGATTGTACAACTGTGGGAACCAAATGTACAGTAAGCAGCCGTGGCTGTGCTAGACTACGCTGACAGAATGTCGACGACACATAAGAATGAAAACATTTCATATAGATTTAACACTACAAAACTCTTTTAATTCTTAATAGAATTAACGTTCCCTTTTTACAATTACTACACTAGTAACATTACATTAAATAATCAACAGTAATTTACCATTGGATTTTAACAACAAAGTTATAGTTATGATGATTATTATTATGCTGATCTAAGTATTGTAGATTTATTCACGTAGAGGTCGGTCCCAAAAGACAGTGTGGTATTGCCGATAGCAAGAACTCTCAACAATCTAAAGGACCACTTTTTCCAGTCCGAAGATGACTTCTTCGAAGAAGATGTCTCTGGAAAGTGTAAGAAAAGGTAAGAGATTCTAATATCTAAGGATATCTGAACCTTGGATTTGTCCTGGACCCCACTCGCACTGTCCTGGAGATCCAACGTCGATATGCGTCGATAGACAACCGATTCTAGTTAAAATCTACAAATATCAGTCAACCCTTTTTATATATTTTTGATTATAGTTATTCCGAACCAGTAGTCATCTTTTAACTTGAGTATGATCTTTTAGTATATTATCATTTGTTAATTTTTCAAATGTTTATCTTTCTTAATAATGTAGTCTTTTCATTAATTGTTAAGATTCCTCAAAATTTATCCTGCCTAAGATAGTCAATGGCTTTAATATTCCAGTTGATTCTATTTTAATTATAATTTACAAAACCTTTCATAAGTGGTTCATTACAACTATCTTTATTCAATCATCAATCAGTAACTTCTTTCAAATTGTACTAAATCTAGAATATTGGTCAGGTTAGTTTCTGAAGATGGTTAATTCAGTTGAATTTGGGCACGGGTACTTGGTAGATATACAGTCACGCACATTTTTGCCCTCCAGATTGTTTTTGGATATTCCGTAGCAAATGCAGGAAGAAATTTGGATTCTAGCAATTTTCTTATGTGTATGTGTGCATGCGGTTAGATATAACTTATATATCGAGATCAATCGAGTTTTATCTGAAAAAAAAACCCCGGGGTATATGCAAGGGAAGCTGCAGCTCGATGTAATCAGTATAGTGCGACGAATTCACGATATAGAGATCACCACTCTTGCAGGTCACATGAACTTCGATGAACCACATGTGCATCGATCGAGATCGATCGATTGAGTGTTTTTTTTTTTTGTTTTGAATTCAAATTGATTTTGGAGCTAAGAAGTTTCCTGAGGGACGAATACAAATCGAAGAGAATAATAAGGTTATACTTGGGTATATTATATATATAACTAATGTGTAACGACTATAGGCATCTATCGACGCTTATCGACGTTGGTTCTGCGAACAAACCAAGTATTCTTAAGTACTTTGGATCTTTTAATTGTTTCCTTTCCGTTATCTACTACTTTATGAGTCCTTCTTCTTAGAGGAGGCGTCTTAGGACTGAAAACAGTGGTCTGTAGGTCGTTGAGAGACCAACCGACAGACTTATCCACACTGTCTTTCAGGACTCTCTATATCTTATATAGTCTATTACGTGAATACAATCCATGAACAATTATACTTAGATCATCTTTAAATAATCTGCATTCTATAACTAACGTTATAGGGGGATAATAGTGCAGTAAGAATGTAACTCATCATAGATGCTATGGTTGGAGTGAGTGATTATACTGAAAGAAAAAGGTAATGTGGCTTAGTCTTGGACTAGCTCAATTCGACAATCATAATCGGTGTGTTTGGGGATAGTTCGTATAATATATTATATTTAATAGATATTTATATGAGAGATAAATATAACTATAGTATATTGAATCTATAACTGCAGAGATGGCTGATCAAAACATATTGCTGCTATAGATCTCGACAATATCCATAATACAGCATATAGTTCAGCACAAGAATCTCGAATCAAAACATCAACGAGCATGATAAAAATATAATTCACCTCGTGTGCGCTTTGAAACAAATTGTGACATGCACATAATTCTATTCTTGCTATATGTGATAGCAGTATGTTTAAGCGCCACCCTGTTATATCTTTCTAGATATATATATATATATATATGTATGTGCTATTATAAGTTGTATTGTGTACCACCCCAGGCGGTTTAATGGACCATGATTGTTATGGTTCCATCATGTATCGTTGTTAGAGAATCCACACGGATAGTTCAGTATATATAAAATGTATACCTCAAAACACATGGATCGAGTTCTATAACTCGTAGTAGATAGATCTGCAAACAACTAGAAAAACAACAATTCATGCCTGGAGAGCATCTGTGAGACATGACAAATCGATCCATGAAATGCAGGAAGGGTGGAGCCATGGCAAACAGTTCGTTTTTCAGCTGCTGATGGAATTGCAAATTCCACAATATCACAAAATTACAAATCACCAGAATCACGATCTGGTTGCTCTATAAATTAGAAATCATATAAAAATTATTTAATATATATAGCTATATATAGATGCAGGTTTATATATTATATATATATTATATATAGGAATTCTTGATCTCTGGAGTTAGTTTTGAATTAACAGCGGACATACAGCCTTGCCGTCTCCAACATAATCATGGGATCTCGCTGATTTGGAATCTGCTGAATCCCGATGCGGGCTGTTTTCAAGCAATTTTTATATTATAATATATATTATAATGTGCATCCTTTTGTCCTCTCTGCATCGACGCCGCATGGCTGCATGCGGCCCATTTGGGGGCGAATGTGGTAGCCGGGCGGCGGGGAGTCGGGGACCATTCGAGTTCTCCAAATCACTGGCTCCAGTCCAGCCTCCAACATACACATGTTTCTCTATCATCATCAATCCATGCACTCCAATTTGTACGTTTCGTGGACCGATTAGGATCAAATACCGCATCTTACTGAAACAATCCAGTGCCCCATACCTTAAAAGGTGCATGAATCTATATATTATATATATATGCATGCATAGACTTTTTTAATCGTTTTCCCGGTGGCCATCTGATCAAGTTTTGTTTACATCGATCTTATGAACCTTTCGAAGTCTCTCATTGAAAACTGGCTTGATTCCTACAATTCCAAGCTTCGCTTGACTCCTCCACTCTCGAACGACTGTAGCATCTTTCCACTGGTGTAAATCTATTTAATTGTTTGCAATTCTCCTTTTATTTTTTCTTATTTTTTTGTTTTTTGCCTATTGATGTGAAAGCTTCCCCTTCCTACTTGCTTTTTAATTTCACAGCTATATTCTTATTACTGTTGACCTCGAAGCTTCACTCAGATTGTTAAAAATTCAGAAAAATGAAACTGTCACTCTTGTTTCTATTTTTCTGGGCTTCCATTGCCAATGCAGTCACTACCAGAACTGCTACGTTATCTAGCACATCGTCTTCATCTGTTGCTTCTGCTGAACCAACTGAGCCCTGGATCGAATCTGCTTGGGTTGATGGTAGACCCGAATGGTACGTGTACATTCCACTTGATCAATACCCGACAGCGTATCAAATAGTTGTGTTTTCACGTACTACTCCTTCTGGCATGGCTTTTGATTACGACCTCTCTGCAGGATACACTGGGTCTTCCCTTTCTACATTGACAAAGAACACTGACGTCACTATTTCAGATTATGATTCTGGAGGAACGTTCATTCATTTTGCTGCGTTCCAACAATCTTATACATACATGAAATTTGTGATTGTAGGAGAAGTGACAGAATCGCTACCAACTTATGACGTTACTTACTACGTTCAAGTGAACACAGCATACGGTATTCCTAATGTCCTTTTGAAATCACCAGTAACCAACCCTGATTATGGTTCCGAGTCATCTTCAGTTGGCAGTTCGTCTTCCTCTGTTTTGTCGTCTTCTTTTTTGTCATCAGCCTCATCTTCAGTTGGCAGTTCGTCTTCCTCTGTTTTGTCGTCGTCTTTTTTGTCATCAGCCTCATCTTCGTTCTTTCCAACCTCCACTTCCGGTTCATCAACATTCTCATCCTCATCCTCAGCTTCCTCCTCTAGCAGCACCTCAGAAGCAATTCCAACTACGCCGTGGATCGAAGGCGACTGGGCCGATGATGCTCTTCAGTGGACTGTCTACTTCCCCGGCTTGTCCTCTGAATGGTTCCTGATCTCAAACAGTGCAACTTTAGAAGACGCAGATGGATACGTCTTTGACACATCTGCGTTTGATGTCTTCTATGGAACATCCCTCTCCGGACCGTTTACAGAGTTGTCGGATGATTTGAATGACCAGTCAACTGCAACACACATTTGGACCAAATTGTATGGTTCTAGCTCTTACGTTCTCTTGAAGTTTTCAATTAAAGGTGTTCCAACAGATACAACTTTGAAAGTTTACACGTTGCAATTCAATTTTGCTAAACACCGAGATGGATCGGCCATCGTTATTTACAATAGCCTTAGCTCAAACATTTCAAATCCATATTACGTCGAACCGTCCTCTTCTGTTGCTTCGTCTTCATACTTTTTCAGCTCTATAGTCTCAAGCTCGCGAGTTGTCACTTCATCCTCTCAGACATCGAGCTCTAGCAGCAGTTCAATGATTATGTACTCGCCCACCTATTCCCCATCTTCATCTTCACTATCTTTGCAATATTCATCATCTTTATCAACAGTCCCAGCATCTTCTTCTTCTTCTTCTTCTTCCTATTTTGTTTTGCCTTCGTCCTTGTCACCACCATCCTCCCAATTATCTGCTTCAATTTCTTCCTTCCCTTCATCTTCTTTAATGGCTTCAACATACTTCTCTATATCATCCCCATCCTCTTCTTTACCCACATCCTTACTTTCCACATTATCATCATCGTCACAACCACCGAACTTCTATTCATCTTCATCCGTTACGTCATCATCTTCAACTTCAGCAGCCTTAAACATCAAACTCGCAGCAGGTGAAGATTCAGGTGCGTCATACCATGGTCCATGGTGGTCTTTAGAACTTTCTGACAACCCAGGTTTAGACATCGGAGCTTTGAGTTTTGGTTCTAAGATTGGTTACTCCAATTACGACTTAAATCCATATGAATCTCAAGGTTCTCTGGATGACTCTCCTGTTGAAATTACAGTGAGCACCGTCAATAGCACAATCGAGTACTCTTACGACACACCATTCAGTGGATCGTTGCCTTTGGAAGTCAAGTTTAACGGTACAGAACCAACAGATCAAATCTTGCAATCTTCGTTTGATGTTACTATTACTGCTACGGTGTGGTTTGGATTCGGTTCAGAAGTTACAGCCTTGAAGAAGAAGAGAGAAGATGGTACCAGTACCATCGTTACGTTGAGTGCAACGGTGACCAACGTATTGTCAAGTTCCACTGATTCGTCAAACACGGCTTCTAATACGGTGCCTTCATCCACTTCAACAGATGTTTCTCTTTCATCCTCACCGTCATCTTCTGATTTATCTGGTTCTTCATCGTCCTCTCCTCTCATATCGACAATTAGCTCTACCATCGTGACTGAGTCAACTTACATCGAAGAGACATTCACTCAAACAGTCACCCATTGCTCCGATGGTACATGCACCACAAAAACCATTGCTCCAGAAACAGTCTTAT
>JAJMAB010000086.1:0-66868 GCA_030564825.1 Ogataea sithepensis | reverse complement strand
ACTATGATTTCCTTTTTGGGAAAACCTGGTTTTTGACACCTGAATTTTGACGAATTCTGGAAATTGATAGTGAATTGGATATCATTAGAAAGTTCCAGGTTGGAATAGTTTACCATCAGAAAATGGTAGCGTTCGAACAACAGGAAGAGTCGATTCTGGGCGTTTGAAAATTGGAAATTTTGTGAATTTCTTTTTTTTTTATGTGGAGCCCAAATAAGGTATTTTAATAGAAAAATCCCAATATCCCGACAAGGTTCACTTGCATGAGTGAGCCAAACAAAGGCCAAATTCAGGGAGATTAATCGATGTAAACTTGTACCCGCAACCAGAGAAATATTCGAGGCGGTGCAATTTTTTCTTTATCGCACCAGACGAAGAGAACAAAGGAGAAGATGATTACAGGTTAGATGAACGTTCTGTTTTGCGGATTCTCTTGAAAGTCTAACTGCCTAGTAATATCAAGCCCTAACAATATATTACGACTGAAGAGCGATGGCCATAAAGTTGAAATGGCCGATCTTGGGCATAATTGTAAGTATCAACAGTACCTTACATCGCACATGCACCTAAGAAACCTCCAAACTAACACATAAATTCAATCAGATCCCTGTGTTGATCATCGGTTACATATCGGCATCGACGATATACATCCTATATACGAACAACAACACGTTCAAAACGCAAATATATTACTTCGTGACAGTACTTCTCATCTGGCTATCCTACTACCTCGCAGTGACCGTCCCTCCAGGTTCTCCACCTTCCAACTTCAAACTCAACGAGGACCCATCCATTCCAAAGAGAGTGTGGCATAAGTACTGCACGAAGTGCAAAGTGTACAAGCCTGAACGATGCCACCATTGCAAGACTTGTAAGACTTGTGTCTTGAAGATGGACCACCACTGTCCGTTCACGATGAACTGCGTTGGCTACAACAACCTCCCTCACTTCGTCAGGTTCCTATCGTCGGTCATCATCGGCACGCTTTGGACGGCGTACCTTCTCTTCACCAAGCTCATGGAATACTACAACGGCAGATCCTTGCCTTCGAGCAGAACAGAGATGTTCCTTACGATTACCAGCTTCCTCCTTGACTTGCTCGTCCTCATCACGATATCTTTCCTATTCATGAGAACCATCCACAACATGATCTGCAACAGGACCACCATTGAAGTCTGGGAACAAGAAAGAGTTGAAACACAAATCCACACCGAGAAGTTCTGGTTGAAAGTCAGATCAAACTACGCCAAACTCCATGGGAGACCACTGCCGAAACTAACGTCGTGGAGAACGAACTATAGGGCAAGAAGGGCGAACGACATCATCCCTGAAAACTTCTCATACGACGACATTGTTTTCCCTTACACTTTGAACTCAACTTTCCGAAACGTGGAATTGGGGTTAGGTAAGATACATACCTGGCTATGGCCATGGGGTGAGCCTTCAGGTGACGGAATACACTTTGAAAGAAACACTGAGGATGAAGATCAGTTGGACTTGCCTTGGCCACCTGATGGATCAGACCTCCACGAGATCGTCACAAGTGCCGAGGAGATGATTACTTCCGACGATGAAGTTGCCGTAGTCGAGAACTGGGTTAACTTCTTGGGAGAGTCGCTAGATGACTTTGGAGTGGATTTGGAGACAGAATCTTACGACATACCAAAAGCTAAGTGATAAATTCTTAATGTACTTGTAATTAAGTTCTTGCTAATATATATGCATGTATATATTTTTTCTAATCAACATTATTATAAATATTATTCGAAAATTAAATCAACTGAGCATTCGTTAAACATAGACGACAAATCAATCAAATTCTTTTTTTTTTCAAAAAAAAAAATCTTCCTAAACTATAAACGGAAGAACACGGTTAAAACCATACTAAGAAAACATAAACGGAAAAAAATCACAATACAGTAAGGAGTTAAAGAAAAAAATGGGGTAAAAAATACAAAATGTACCAATGTACAGATACAGAAATATATATATAGTTAAATAAAAAAACACACACAAAAATAGCAGTAAAAATAAAGGGCACACTAAACGTAACAGGCTTAAAGCAAATTTGAAAAACAAAAAAAAAAAAATATACGCAAACGGGGCGAGGTAAAATAAAAACAACAACAACAAAAAGAAAAAGGAACACTCATTCTTGCGTCTTCGTTTCATCAACGGTAATATTATCAATCGTTTTGTTTTGAGGAATAGTGGCGTCCGCATCAACAGTTATCTCAGCAGGATTCAAAACGTTCTCAGTCTTGACACCATCACCTTCGGTATTTGCATCAGCAGTAGTCGTATCGGCAGGTCTTGTCTCGTCACCATAGCCTGACTCTGCAACGGTCGATTCCGCTTTGGCCTCAACAGGTCCATCCATAGTCAAGTCAGGAGCGGCATCCACCGTCACGTAGGCATCAGTAGTGGCATTTGCATCCACGGTGGCATCTGCAGTATCAGCGTTAATTGAATTTGGAACTGCAAAATCTTGTTCAGCAGTTTCAGGTTTCGATTCGGTCGAAACAGCAGTAGTGGCGGCGATATCAGCTGTAGTAGATATAGGAGCAGCAGCTGCAACAGCGGTATCAGCACTGGATTCGGAAGCCTTGGAAGCCGCATCAACTTTAGCAGCAGCAGCAGCATCAGCGGCCTCTTGTGCCTCCTTCTCATCTTGCTCTTTTTTCTTTTGAGCTAACACCTCTTCGAAATTCAAATAGGCTTCGGGACCCTTTTCAATCCAGGCATCCAACTTTTCGTTCGCTCTATCAACGGCCTCTTTGTCAAGATTCTTGGCAAATCCAAATTCGCCATCTAGAGTAGCTTTCAAAGATTTTAGCTTCAAATCCTTAAGGTTCTTCTTCTGCAAAGGCTCTCCCACTTTGAACATCGAATTTCTCACAAACACATCGTAGGAATCAGGCTCAAATATTAGCCTGTACGTATCCAAATCGATCTTAACCTTCAGCTTGGATTCGGAGACACCTTCAATCTCATCCTCGGATTCTTCCTCTTCTTCCAGGTTGGCTTTCAAGAATGGTAGGTGCAATAGAGAAGTATCAATTCCTTCAGTTGGATGGGACATTGAGTAACTGGTGAGGTAGTAGTTCCATCTCTCAAGATCACTATTGGAATCTTCCCTTATGGTCAAGTCATCTAAAGCCAAAAAGGTGATATTTGCTTCATTCGTCTTCTTGTTGAATGTAATTTTGAACATATTTTCATCCGCATTCATGAAGTTTCTCACTTGCATTCTGTATAGAATTTGATCCTTTGCGCTGGTGATCAAACTGTTACGGTCCTTCTCCATCAACAACAAAATCTCTGAACACTTAGAGTCGCTGACCACAGTGTGGCAATGCTTGACCAAACTTTGGACAACCTTGTCGATAGTGAACAACTTGAACGCCTTGTTCCTGAAACCTTGGCGCAAAGTTTCCTCAAAGTTGTTTTGTTCCACAGAACCATCAATCAACTTAATACACAAATCTAAGGTCTCCTTGTATGAATCTTCACCTTTCAAATTAATACCCAACTCTTCCAATTGGTGGTTGATCAACCCTAGATCTTTAGCAAATTTGGTCTCCTTTCTAGCACGGATTTCTTTATTTGCTTCGACAGACAGATCCTTCACTTCTAGCAGCCTTTCGTAAACCTTAGTCAGCAATCTGAAAAATACATAAATCTGGGTGTTACAGAAAACGTTGAATTCGAATCTTTCGTTGCTGATAGGAGCAACAGTCTTCTCGTTAGTGATCCAGTTAACCTGTGCTCTTTGAACTTCTTCGTTAAGAACTTCCTCTTGATGTGTAGGTAAAGGAGAAGAAGTAGAGACACTCGACTCGCTCATCATATCATCATCTGTATCAACGGACTGCTTCTTAGATCTCTTGGCCTTTCTCAAAACATCCTTCAACAGGTCAGTATCTCTAGATCTCTTTTTGGATTGGGATAGCGTTGGAGCTGGAGTGATAACTTCCTTCTCTTCAGGATGCTCCTCTTCGGATTCCTTTTCAGTACCAACCGATCTAACCTTCAACGATTCCTCAACCGACTTCGAATCCAGGAAGAAGAATTTAATCAAGAATGACTTCATGAAATTCTCCATCTTATCCTTATCATATTGAGAGTAGGTTTGATTGTTGATCAGGAACACGTTAACCAGCTTGAGGATATCCATGAACACATCGAAGTCTTGGTAAGAATAATCAAGCTGTGACTTAGGAGTTGGCATCAATGGATGAACTTTCTTCTGTACCTGTTCCTGTTTGATCGTGCTGATTTCACTGACCAATTGCTTGTTCGTTAGTAACTTTTTATCAATCTGTTTAAAAGTTAAACCTAAATGATCCAAAGACTTGTAGAATGCTTTTTGTTCCAACTCTCTCCA
The DNA here is from genome assembly GCA_030564825.1 of Ogataea sithepensis. Lineage (NCBI taxonomy): Eukaryota > Fungi > Ascomycota > Pichiomycetes > Pichiales > Pichiaceae > Ogataea > Ogataea sithepensis. Next base: position 62,481 of record JAJMAB010000086.1, on the reverse strand, counting down.
AACTTTGTTCCATTCCCTATGAGCTCTCTTCCATTCCTCATCTTTTTGCTTTAATCTTTTCAACACAACAGGGACAGCAACAGCTGGATTTTCGTGGAGCGCTTCCAGCACCTCAAACCCTCTATCCTTGTCGTAGACTTTTCTGATCACCTTCTTATAAATCGTTATCGATGTGTGACCCAAGCCTGGAGGTAATTTGAAGCGGGCTTTTTCTTCAGGCGACATATTAGCCAATCTGTTTGAAATAGTTTCTAGCGTTTGGATCGTTCTTAGATTGGCTTCCATGTAGAAATCATATTCGTGTCTCTCTTCTTCAATTCTGAACAAAATATCTTCATATTGATTCTTACGATGAGCAATGAAACCAGATTCTTCGGACGCCCAGACAGGATGTCCAGCCCATTCATCATTTAAAACTTCCCAACACATTTCATCTCTACCCGAACATGGCATATAAGTCTGTGACTTCGGCAAGAGTCTATAAGATGGACCACATGCTTTGCACATCATCAAATCCAACTGTTGCTTCTTAATGGCAATATTTTCAATATGGAGGGGTTTATCTTCGTAGCCAACAAAGTTCGTAAACCATTCAAACAGATCTGGATAAGGACCAATAAATCCTTCAACTTTTTCAACCAAAGTTGCCTTATCAATGACTTCGGACGAATACAATCTTAAAAATTTCAAGAACTCGTTGTACACTTGCCTGTTTCCAATCATCTTCTTGACTTTATCAAAGAAAGTAATCTCATCAGTCAAATCGGTCTCCGCAGTGTTTGGATAAACTGGTTCAGGAACACCAGGTAGCAAAGATGGGTTTTCCTCTTTACGTCTCTTTGGTAAGGAAGTACCACGTAGATTAGAAACAGGAGGTTCATCTACAGGCTGCGACTGCGATTGTAGCGAAATTGACTGCTGTCTTTGAGGCACCTGTTGGATTCCGGCTTGTTGTTGGGAAACTTGAACTTGATGCTGTGCAGCTTGCTGTTGTTGTTGTTGTTGTTGCTGCTGCTGCTGTTGTTGTTGCTGTTGATTAGCTGTCGACTTCTTCTTCTTTTCTTTAACAGGAGCAGTGGCTGCTGGCGTAACAGTGCCAGATTGACCAAACGTAGGCGGTTGGAAGTTACCAACAGGTGGCAATTGGACATTGTTCTGCGACTGTGACTGTATCTGTTGCTGAGTCACTTGAGTTTGACCCTGTGGTGGATAAACCTGACCGTATCCATATTCATTCATCGGATGAGTATTTTGGTGCATGACCCCTTGAGGTTGCTCACGGACGGTGTTGGAATCAGGCATAAACAGTTTGAAGTCCTCCAATAGATCTGGTGCATCTCTAAATAAAACGGAAATTTCCCTGTAGACCTCATCGATCGGTTTAATCCCCTTTTGGTACATCTGTAAGTTTTCCAAAAAGTGCTTGTAGATGTCTGGTTCGTTAGCATATCTTTGTTTAATCTTGTTGACATAGTTTATAGCCTGATCGAACTCTGCAGGAGAGCCCTGTTTCATCTCTTGTTGCGCTTGGGGAGGTTGAGATTGAGAAGGAAGCTGTTGTTGTTGCTGCTGCTGCTGCTGTTGCTGTTGTTGGGGTTGTAGTGGAGGTTGGCTACCGTAATACTGTTGACCATTATTCATCATCTGGTACTGTGGAGGTTGTTGCTGCTGTTGTTGTTGTTGCTGCTGAGCATAAGAATAGTTATCCATAGCCTGCTGCCTTTGTTGCTGTTGTAAGGCTTGCTGTTGTGGATCATAAGGCGCCGGACCAGGATCTTGTCTGATGGTCTTTCCCATTGGGGTTGTCACGATGATTGTGTTAGGGTCCGTAGAAGAACATTCGATCGAGAACCCCTGCGGTAAGAAGGTGTTGAAACCATCAATCAATTTAGGGTGGCCCCTGAACAATGTGGACACTCTTTCAATAACTCCAGGTGTGTCGATACTAAATTTGTTTTTAAAAAAAGAGATCTGTTAGTATAGGAAACGTAAAAAATCAAAAATATAAAAAGGGGTCCGATGGTTTCGTGGAAGGGGCCGCGGAAGACGGTTTATAAATTTATAAACCCGACATCCCGAAACCGACGCTTGATAATAAACCCACCGACGCGACGAAGGGATCCCGATCGACGCTCGCACCGTCGTTACTCGGCCGCGTGCGCCAACATGAGAAATTATCTCGGACACGCCATTGGTCCCGCTCACACAACAGGTTAACTGATACTTACTTCTGACTCTTAAAGTCCTTCATGATATCCAAAAAGTTGTTGTAGACGTCGGTCTGGTTCTGAAATTGGATCTTGACCTGGTCTAAGTAGGATAGAGCGTCCTTAACGTTCAATGGTCTGTACGATTGAGCAGCGGCCACAGCAGCTGCCTGCTGTTGTGCAGTCTGTTGAGATTGTTGGTCCGAGTTTCTCTGTTGTATACTGCTGTTATTTAGCATGGCTTGTTGTTGTGAAGCTGGCGATAGCATTTGGTTTGCAGATGGTAAATTAATCGTTTCCTGGTTCTAAAGGGAAGATAGGAAAAGGTCTTATGTTAGTAGCAAGTTCTTCGACGAGAAATGGAGAAAAAAAAACAGACGCATGAACAGAAAGCCACTGAAAACTTTGTAATCAGTAAATCTTTGATAAAACTTACCTGATGGATGCCATCTATGTTATGAACTGAGTATCTACCTAGATTATTAATTCCTGGAAGTGAAGGTAGAGGGTAGAGTGGTTGGCCTAAAATAGATGAGGGGTGCGTTAGTATGGAACAAGATCTCTCGAGACGGGGAGAGGAGGTGCCAAAAAAAAAAAAAAAACCTTGAGACATACCACTTTCCAAGGAGCTTGGTGGAGGTAACACTGGAGGACCTTGCTGACGACTAAATAAATGAGGTAGAATTGTTCATGAATGTTAGTATAATTGGATCAATTAGACAAGGGGGTGACGGATCTGACAGTATACTTACGGATAAGATTGCAAGCCGCCGGGGCCACCTTGATCTTTGTTGTCTTTCGTTTGCCAGTTATCTTGATTGGACATGGTTGTAATTGGCAAGTTAACAAGAGGATCTCTGATGGAACACAGCTAAAATTTGAACAGAAACAAGGAAATGCAAGGGTAGATAAGAGGGAGGAAAAAAAAACACAGTGAGAAAAAGAAGACAGGAACACCTTTATGTGTATGTTTGTTGTGCGTGTTTCCAAGGGAAGCCAAAAGTACAGCTTGCTTGCAAGTGAACAAAAAGGGGAAAGAAAGAGGATCGAAATCAGGAGTGGTGGATGGTGGATTGTGTAGGCAGGAAAATTGCAGGTGGACGGAGGACGGACAGGAGAAAGGAAGGGCAACTGAACAGGACGGACAAACAGACAAACACAGAGAGGAAGAAGCTGGTCAAAGAGCCAAAACCCAAAACGCTTCTTCTCTTTCCGCCCACCCAAATCTGCGCGGCGCACGCCCTCTCGCTCGGGCTTCTTGCTGGCACGTGTCTCTGCACTGGCAGACGGTTCCACCGCCCGGCGCCCGTTGCTTCTCCTCAACTTGCAAGTGTCGTGTCGTGATTCGTCCTGCTTTATATATATATATATATATTAGTTCACCACGATATATGCACTTATATGTGAGTCAGCATATCACACGCACATATACTGAGCTCTAGTGAAAATACCACCCTCTCCAGATCTCGATCCTCACCTTACATTCTGCACCCACCGTCGCGTCGCCGTCCATCTGCAAAATAAGCCTGCAACTTTGCACTGCTGACATGTTCATTTACATAATTGCACACATCTTTTCTTCCAACGTTGATTCTTCGACTACAACAAACTATCTGTACGGTGGTTATACAAGAATCCATTCGGTTTCACTTAGCTTCTCACCTTGAAATCGGTCGTACATATCTAGTTCTTGAAATACCAACAGTGTATCTTAACCATGAACGCTCCAGATCGTTTTGAATTGTTCATTTTACCAGATGGCGTCCCAAAGTAAGTACCCAAAAACACACAAAGACACATACATACTCTCTCTCTATTTCTAAACTTTTTTTTTTTTTTTTACTAACATCACCATCACCAACAACAGGCTGCAAATAACACCCGACTCAAAAGTGCCTAACTGTATCTTGATAAAGTTCGAAAGGGAAGACCACACACTAGGAAACTTGTTAAGACAGGAGTTGATCGAAGACCCTCAAGTCTTGTTCGCCGCCTACAAGATCGAACATCCACTTTTCGCAAACTTCATCATGAGATTACAAACAGAGGAAGGTTACAAGCCAAGAATAGCGTTGAAGAACGCTTGTACTAGGTTGATCTCAAAATTGGGTGTCTTGAACGACAAATTCAAGAGGGAATGGGAATTGAAGGCTCTATTGACGGCTGGTGAAAACGATGATGATTTGTAAAAATGGATGCCGAAATCGATAATATAATATAATTAAAATTTTTACTCGTTCTTTAGAGTTCTCTTGGATTACTCTATGAATTTCTGTGTGTTGTTGTTGTCATTTTTTTTTGTTTATAATTGTACAATAGATTGATTATTTTTTCTGTAAGTTAGGTAACCTATGTTTGTTAACGGTAATTTACATAATTTTGAAGCCTAGTAATTAAAAAGGATATATAGTGGGAACGAAGACGACGATGAAGAATAAAAACTTAAACACAAAACAGCAAAAAAATGATAGAAAATTAGAACAAAAATTAAAAAACAGTGGATCGAACTAAAAAAGTAAAGTTGAATGGATTATCTACTTAAAATAGATTGAACAGATAGCTATATGTTAATTCAACAACAACAACGACAACAAGAAAGAAAAAAGATATAAGGTGTTTTTTTTGGAGGGACACAATTTTATTTTCGGTGGCATTCTTTTCTTTTTTTTCTTTTTTTTGGGAATTAATCGAAGGCGGCAAACATTAAACGGAAAACCAAAACAACGACGTAGATGAAACACAGAAAGAAAGGAAGAAACTGTAAATCAGTAAAACGGGTAATGCGACAACCATTAAGAAAACAACAACAAACATTGAAATGCTATTATTCATTATGCAACACCGATTTTGGCTTCTTTCTCTCTAGTTCTTCTATTGCGGGAAAAATGCAAACAAAGGATAGTAACAAAATAATAAACACACAACACAAACTAAAATTACATCACAATCTTATCTCTCAGAGCGTGCTTCATGAAATCATACTTCACAGTGAAGAATGGATCAGGAGTCTTTATGAAATTTTCGTTCTCTAAGGCAATTGCCAGCGAAATGGTTTCAACCTCTTTGTTTGGTGAAATGTGCGTTATATCCCTTCCGGATCTAGAAATGATGATCTTGTGGTGGTCTTTGAAATTGAATTGGAAAGTGTTGTTGCTGAGCTCAAACATGATATAGTTTGTATCTCTGGTGTATCTTCTTAAAAATATATTGTTTGTCTGGAATTTGTTCTTAGAACCACTGGAAACGTCAGCAAGGTGGGCGTTCATGTACTTCTTGAAGAAATCAACAACTTCAACGTATCTGGATAGAACCAACGGCACCGAGTCTCCTGGATAATGCGAATTGGTCCAGCCTTCCTTTTCGTCAGCAGAGATGTAACATACATCGGACGAATCAACAGTCTTCAAAACAGTCTGACCAGTGTTAAACAACACACCTATAGAACCAGATGACAGCTGATACGAGAAACCGTGCTTATTAGAATAATCCACCCATTTGCTGATGATGACCGGCTCTTCAGCTCTTCCTGAAACGACAGCGTTACCGAGTTCCATCTGTTCCATTCCGTAAAGCGTACTCGACAATTGCTCGTTCATTATTTGCACCATTCTATTTTCGTTGTGAGCGTTGGCTAGCTCACTGGTAACTTTGCTTCTCATTGGCTTGACATTGACCGTAGCAACTTCCTTATATTTATTCTTTGTGTTGTTTGGTGATAGTGATTGTGGCAACAAAGCCTTTGGTTGTTCACTTTCCAAATCAGTCTTCAAGATCTCAACTGGATTCTTTGGATTCTCGTTAATACCAACGTTCTGCTTACAGTTTGCAAAATTGACGTTGGATTCTTCCCTGGTGATAAAGGACAGATTCTTTGGTGCTTGTCTCAAGCTTTCCACGGAAACACCGCTTGGGAATGGACCAGATCTGAACCACTCGTAGTTGAGAATGTCGTCAAGTATTGGTCTACTACCTGGATCCGTCGTCAATAGATCTCTTATTAGCACCCGAGCCTCTTCTGAAACGGTAGAGTCTTCAGGGAACTTGTATTCGTTTTGTTTAATTCTATCGTAAATGATCTGGACATCCTTAGCTTGGAATGGAGGCTTACCAAACAATAGGGCGTACATCATGATACCAATTGCCCAAACGTCAACTTCAAAGCTGTGCCCAGTAGATTTACCACCTAAAACTTCAGGGGCAATGTAGTTTGGAGTACCGCAGACGGTGTATCTTCTATTAGCGGATGAACTGATAACCGTTGCCAAACCAAAGTCACCAATCTTTAAGTTCATATCTGGATCAAAGAAAATGTTACCCAACTTTAAATCTCTATGAACGACTCTTCTTCTGTGTAGGTATTTGATGGCACCGATGATCTGGGTCATGAAGAATCTAACTTCAGGTTCGGTAACGGTCTTTCTGCTTTTGAGCAGATCCATCAACGATTGGTTAGGACAAATCTCAAGCAAGATGTAAACGTTGATATCATCTTCAAAACAGTCGACAAATTGAACGATATTTGGATGAACCATACTTTTATGGATTTTGATTTCACTCAACAACTTGGTCTTTGTCTTTTCGTTTTTGATCGATGCTTTAGCAACGGTCTTGGCAGCAAACACTTTACCAGCTTCATCTTTCATTTGGAAACAACGGGCAAAACCTCCTTCACCCAAGAACAACCCCCTGTGATAACCTCTACCGTTTCTAGTTCTAACAACACTTGGTGGAGTCTTGCAAAGAGAACTCAACTTTTCTCTCTTCTTCTTCTTTTCAGGTTTGCTGACCGAACTCTTGACAGGAGTCTTAACAACCCCCATCGGGGTGTTTGTCTTTGCATTCATCTGCATTCCACTGAGCGGTTGTAATGCTCTACCGGAACTCATGTTATTATTAGTTCTTTTTTTTTAAACGATGACCAGCGGTAATGTAATGGAATTAGTACACAGCAAGCAATCAAAAAGCTGGTGTATGTGTAGTACAAAAAAAAACAAAAAAAAACGGCGATATACAGTTTTTGTCAGGAATGAATATGACAGGTGCTGGTTGTTAATTCCGATGATCGACGATTGGAAATGTTTTTTTTTTTTCTTCTTTCTTTTTTGCTTTTTTGATTCAGCGGTAGAAGAGATTGCTCTATTGAAAATCAAACCAAATAACGAGAGGATGGGTTGAACTAACTTTGCAAATAAAATACGAACTAGGTGTAGGTGTATCAGGATGGCCTGGAGCAAAATGGAATTGGATCAATAGTTATACTCGAGATGGAAATGCCCAGTTGTTTTGTTTGGTTTCTTTTGTTTACAAATTGAAGATGTTTACATGTTTCCGAATTGGGAAGTTTTGACAGCTGTGCCACTGATTTCCCGATAGGGGTATCTGCGCGTGGCTTGTACGGAGTGGCAGGTGTGTCAAGACGATCGACGCTGAAAAACGGTTTTTTTTCTGTTTCTAACTTCCATTTTAATTGTTTGTTTTAACGATCAACTTTGTTGATCTTTGGCCTTTTCGATATACCATGATGGTATGTTTTTTAACTTGGATATGGACGAGCTTTTTGGTGGCTCTCGAATTTCGTATTGTAGTTGCAAGCGTGTTTCAAGAAATATGGTTAACAGCGAGCGAGCGAGCGCACTAGACGAGAGCTGGTTGAAACTTGACAGGTTTCAACCCATGCATATCATATATAAATCTATTATAGACAATGCGTGACGATCCATATAAGATCGGTCTTTGAAGCATGTTCCAAGAATCTTGAATCTCCGGTAATGGAACTATTCTGCACTTACAGAAGACGAAGATCACCATAACGGGAATTATAGTGGCTTATTGATTGTACCGTCTTCCTGAAGCGGGAAGAACGACGAAGAACACTCTCCCCAGGCTCCCCTCACCCATCTACAAATCAGTTCCAAGTAGGAGTACTTTCTGCGCATTGTAAACTACACCCGATTGTCGCTTAGCCAAACGACCCAGAGGAGTTGAGTAGAGGTAGGTAGAGTATGGTACGCACACAGTCACCACCACCACCACCAGCACCACCACCACAACATTACCGATCCAAATCTGAATGTAGAACCGGCAAGAGTAAACATGCCAACAAAGAGAGAGAGATGAAAGATCCAGCTGGAAAAGCAAAGGAGCCAAAAGAGAAAGAAAACTGCAAATTCACAAAAGTCGCGAAAAAAAACGAGCCGTCTTCAATGTTCATTCCCGAATCCCAACTGACCGACCGACCCACCGACCGACTGGATGGATGGATGGAATACATTTATGAATTATTTGGCTTTACTCGAATTCCATCCTTTCAAACTATATATACATCGAATATTCAATCTGGATCATTCGGACAAAATTATCTCTCTCTTTATTTAAATATACCCATCCCCTTGCCTATTCATAGTACTTTCCAATCCTTTGTTTAACACCTTTATTTCATAGACATCTCAATTATAGGTGCACTGACATTTCTTTTTTTTTTTTTCTTTTTCTTTTTCTTTCGTCCTTGTGCCCCCTCGGATAATCAACACTTAACTGTCCTACAAATACGATACCAATTCAGTGATACAAAAACACAGACAATTGCCTATTTAACTGCTTTGATCTTGAAGACCCAGCAATGTCCTCGTCCGATGAAGATATCCCGCTTTCCCAAATCGCAAGCAAAAAATCTGGTGCAATCAAAGAAGAATCTCAGGACTCAGATTACGAAGACACACCAACTGTGTCCAAACCGACTCCAACCACGTCTTACAGTGAAACAGATGCCGGCTCTGATGACGACGTCCCACTTTTGAATAGAAAGAGAAAAGCTACTACAGTTACACCGGCTAAGAAATCCAATAAAAAGACAAAAGTTAAAACGGAAAAGAAACCCGTCAAATCTGAGCCCAAATCACCATCTAGCAAAAAGTCAACCGGCACCAACAAAAAGGTGAAAACAGAAAATGGATCCACCACAAAGAAGTCCAAGGCTAAAGTGAAAGCCGAACCTAAAAGAGAAGCCAGTGAAGAAGTCAAGACCGAAGTTGAAGGTGAAGATGAAGACGAGACTTACAAATGGTGGGAACAGCAAGACCTGGATGGTGAGATCAAATGGGAATCTTTAGAACACAACGGTGTGGTATTCCCACCTGATTACGAGCCATTGCCATCACACGTCAAATTGATATACGATGGCAAGCCGGTCAACTTGCCAGCAGAAGCAGAAGAAGTAGCCGGTTTCTATGCTGCCATGATCGAGACCGACCATGCCAAAAACCCAGTGTTTCAAGAGAATTTCTTCAAAGACTTTCGAATCGTTTTACAAGAATCTGGAGGTTGCCCCGATGCAGATATCAAAGAGTTTGTGAAGTGTGATTTTAGTAAGATGTTTCAACATTTTGAAAAAGTTAAGGAGGAAAAGAAACAGATATCTCCAATGGAAAAGAAACGTCTCAAGAAAGAAAAAGATGAATTTGAAGAGCAATACAAGTGGTGCTACTTGAATGGTAGAAAAGAACAGGTTGGAAACTTCAGAATTGAACCCCCAGGGTTGTTCAGAGGCCGTGGTGCTCACCCAAAGACAGGTAAGTTCAAGAGAAGGGTGCAACCGGAAGATGTGACTTTGAATTTGAGTAAAGATGCAAAAGTTCCACCACCTCCTCCAGGTCACAAATGGGGTGAGATCAGACATGACAACAACGTTGCCTGGCTTGCCATGTGGAGAGAAAACATCGCCAACAGTGTCAAGTACGTCAGATTTTCTCAAAATTCTTCTCTGAAAGGTATCAGTGACTTCAAGAAGTTTGAAAAAGCCAGGGAATTGAAGAATTACATTGTTCCTATTCGTGAGGACTACAAGAAGAAGCTGAAATCCGATTTGATGATTGACAGACAGATTGCAACGGCCACCTATTTCATCGATGTGTTTGCATTGAGAGCAGGTGGTGAAAAATCTGAGGAAGAGGCCGATACTGTCGGATGTTGTTCGTTAAGATACGAGCACGTGTTTTTGAAGCCTCCAAACACAGTCATCTTTGATTTTTTGGGTAAAGATTCGATCAGATTCTACCAAGAGGTTGAAGTGGACAAGCAAGTTTTCAAAAATTTGAGAATTTTCAAGAAGGCCCCTAAGAAACCCGGCGATGACTTGTTCGACAGATTGGATCCATCGATTTTGAACAAGTACTTCCAAGGGTACCTTAACGGGTTGACTGCTAAAGTGTTCAGAACTTACAACGCTTCGAAGACGATGCAAGATCAGATTGATCTAATTCCAAACGAAGGTACAGTGAACGAGAAAGTTGTCAAGTTCAACGCTGCGAACAGGGCAGTTGCCATCTTGTGTAATCACCAGCGTACGGTGAGCAAGAACCACGAGACCGGTGTTCAGAAGATCAGTGATAAGATCGAGGAGATGATGTGGCAGAAGATCAGATGCAAGAGAATGATGCTTCAATTGGACAAGAAGATGAAAAAGAAGGACCCTGCGTACTTCCAAGAATGTGACGACATGACAAAAGAAGAAGAGCAGACAATCATCGAAAGGCACCTTGAAACCGAGAAAGAGCGGTTGAACAAGAGGCACGAACGTGAGTTGGAAAAATTGAAGTTTGAAAAAGCCACCATGAAGAAAGAAGAACATAAGGAGGCATTACAGAAGTTGAAAGAAGATCATAAGGCTAGAATGGCTAAGTATTCAGAGACTGCCAAGATGTACAAGCACGAGCTTAAGACTCGCAAGTACGACATCAAGGCTAGTATGACGGTTGAGAAGTTGCAACAGCAGACCGATAAACTGACTACAAGAATTCAGAACACTGCTTTGCAATTGAAGGACAAAGAGGACAACTCTTCGGTTGCGTTGGGTACTTCCAAGATGAACTATATCGATCCAAGATTGACCGTTATGTTTTCCAAGAAGTTTGACGTTCCAATTGAGAAGTTGTTTACCAAGACGTTGAGGGAGAAGTTTGCATGGGCCATCGATTCTGCTGATGCTGATTGGAGATTCTGAACAAAAAAAAAATACTAAATTAAAGCTTGGTAAGTGATAAGCGACCACATTATAAAACGGTTACTATTATATACACTATCTGTAAATTTTGTTCATTGGTATATTAGTTTGACGATAAGTTATAGCTTGTCGATGTGTTCGTATAATTGAAAAAAGAAACGCTATAAAGTGTAAATAAAGACATTGTACCCTTTTAATTTATTTGCTAGATTTGATATATTTATAAGATGTTTGAAATATCTATTATAGACTCAATTAAGAGAAAAGAAAAACACTATATATAAGAAGAACAAAACCTTCAATAAATCTCGAAAGAATAAAAGATATAATAAATAAAATGAGTAAATAATTAGCAGATCATATGACGATGGTGGTAAATAAATATATATATATATATAAAATTTTGATTTTTTATTTTTTGTTATGAAATTTCTAAAGTTTTATAAACTTAGTATTGCTTAGCGGCAGCTTGACAAGCCTTCAACTGTTGCAAGTAGAAATCACAAGCTTGGAAGTTACCTTCAGAAGCTTCCAAACACTTGGTGAAGCTTCTAGCGTCGGCATCACAAGCACCAGTCTGTTCCTGTTGGTATTGAACTGGTTGCTGAGCTTGTAATTGTTGTTGTTGTTGTTGTGGGGCTGGCTCACTTGAAGAACCACCAAACATGCTAGTGATACCAGCACCCAAGGTATGACCGATGGTGGAACCAACAGCAACACCTGCAGCAGTGGATGCCATCTGGGCGAACAAACCTGGTTGTTGAGGTTGTGCTTGCACTGGATGTGGGTGGGCAGCAGCTGGTGGTGCTTGTGATCTGTACACTGGAGCTGGGGCAGACATGGTGGAGGCGTGTCTAGTTTGGGAGGATGCTGGGGCAGCTCTTGGAGCTGGAGCAGGTCTTCTTGATGATTGTCTTGGCATGGTGATTGATTGATTGATTGATTGATTGATTGATTGATTGAATACCTTTCCAAAGGATGAGTTATAATGATGGGTGAAGGTTAAATTTTTTTTTTGTTCACTGTGGGTGTGAGGGCAAACGGGGGTCGGGGAGTATTTATAGTGCGGGCTGACAATTTCTCGCGCCCAACGTGGGTTTTTTTTTCTTCGCTTTCCTTCTGGAAGTTGTGGTGATAACCACATGTGTTATGTCAGCGTCTGTAGCCGACTGCGGCAGCGACGTTAACTCAACGTAAAGTTTAAACTCCGGTCTTTTTGCCACACGGCTGGTCTGCAGGCAGCTTCAGGCTTCAGCTCCCTGCCAGGTTTTTATGACTATCTCCAGAGTCATCCAGCCTCCAGGTCCCGACTCCCACGCCCGGGATTCACTAGTTACAACAATTTACATGACCCCTACTCAATTCCGGTAGTCATCCCTACTGTATCCTGCCCAGTTTATTTTGTGCAAGCTTTGTTTTGTTAAGTGACGGTTATTGTAACTGTTGAATACTGCGCTCATTGACTTTGAGTTGTAACCTGTGAACCGTGAACCGTGAACCGTGATTGCCCGTCGCACCGGGCGAAGTATCCCAAACAAACAACCCCGAAAATTGTAATTTGTGACAGCTAATATATGACATAAGCAAGCAATACACACATAAGATATGATATAATCAACACCCCGCACCTGGAAGACCCACCTTCCCGATCGGGCAGCGAGTTGGGAAATGAGGGGAAAGAAAAGAGGAGCCTTTGTGAGTTAACGTTGTGGAACCACACGGTGAGGTTTCAGTTCATGTTTTGCTAATTTGTTTGTTGTTCCTGTTGTTTAAGGCCCTAGACTTACATCTACACTTTGGTCACATCGATCTATCACTCTCTGCCATGCTCGCTGCCAGATTCAGAAGCTGTCTCAAGACAACAAACCTGAACCATCTCCTATCAAGGAGACTCTTTTCGTCGAGTGTCTTGCAAAGACAAGAAAACTTAAACCTTCCACATAGAAGCCATCCCCAACAGACAGCTAACGATAATGATCTTTATGCTATTATAGAGAGAGGAAACAAACCAAGTGAAACCGATGGTTCTGATTTGAAAGACGATTTCAAGCCAACCATCAATTTGGAGATTAACTCTGCCATGGGTAATTACTCGCAGTTTATTAACGAATCACCACATTGGGAAACGTGGGACCTATTCAATGAGGATTCTCCTGCATACCCTTTACGTAAAAACAAGATCAGACATTTCACTTTAAATTTTGGTCCTCAGCATCCTGCTGCTCATGGTGTCTTGAGACTCATCTTAGAATTACACGGTGAAGAAATCATTAGATCCGACCCTCACGTTGGTTTGTTGCACAGAGGAACAGAAAAATTGATCGAAACCAAAACATACATCCAAGCTTTACCATACTTTGATAGATTAGATTACGTTTCCATGATGACCAACGAACAAGTGTTTGCCTTGGCTGTGGAAAAATTGTTGAACATCGAAGTGCCAATTAGGGCAAAATACATCAGAACTTTGTTTTCCGAAATCACCAGAATTTTAAACCACTTGATGTCGATTCTATCCCACGCAATGGATGTTGGTGCCTTGACTCCATTCTTGTGGGGTTTTGAAGAGAGAGAAAAATTGATGGAATTCTACGAAAGAGTGTCAGGTGCCAGATTGCACGCTGCTTACTTCAGACCTGGTGGTGTCTCACAGGACCTGCCTTTCGGTATGTTGGATGACATCTACATGTGGGCTACCCAATTTGGTGACAGATTGGACGAAACTGAAGAATTGTTAACGGATAATCGTATCTGGAAGCAGAGAACCGTCGACATCGGTACCGTGACCGCAGAAGACGCTCTAAACTATGGTTTATCCGGTGTCATGTTAAGAGGTTCTGGTATCCCATACGACATCAGAAAAGCACAACCTTACGATGCCTACGATCTTGTTGACTTTGATATTGCAGTGGGTACAAGAGGTGACTGTTACGACAGATACTTGATCAGAATGGCAGAGTTCAGACAATCCTTGAGAATCATCGAGCAATGCATCAATCAGATGCCTCCAGGTCCAGTGAAAGTGGAAGACTTTAAGATTTCACCACCTTCCAAGTCCTTGATGAAGTCCGATATGGAGGCCTTGATCCACCACTTTTTGTTGTTCACCAAAGGTTACCAGGTGCCACCGGGTGAGACTTATACCTGTATCGAGGCACCTAAAGGTGAGATGGGAGTTTACGTCGTGAGTGACGGTTCGGAGAGACCTTATAGATGTAAGATAAGGGCACCTGGTTTCTCCCACTTGGCTGCCTTTGATCACATTTCTAGAGGTCACTTGTTGCCTGATGCCGTGGCCATTATCGGTACGATGGATTTGGTCTTCGGTGAAGTTGATAGATAGATAGTTTTTTTTACTCTATTTTATTTATTTATTTATTTATTTATTTATTTATTTATTTTTTTGTCCCTTCATCCCCCCTGTTCAACAACTGTTACTGGTATCTAGTTGAATATAAATCACTATATTTATTTAACCATTTTAACAAGAAAATATCACGTATTACAAATATCATTAATAAACTACACTAACCCCATAATAGTTTTAAAGTCTAAACTTGAAAAAAAAAAACAGACACACACACACAATGAAAAAAAGCATTTCTATCCATTTCTTTTTTTTTCCTTAGAACTCATTCTCAGCAACCTCTTCAACAGATGGACAAGTACACATCAAGTTCATATCACCATAAGTATCGTCCACCCTAGTCACCGTAGGCCAGGTCTTGAAACCTTTCAAGAAAGGCAATGGATACCCAGCCTGTTCTCTAGAGTAGCCTCTTTCAGCCCACTCACCTTCGCTAGTCTCCAACAAATCCCTCATAGAATGTGGAGCATTCTTCAAAACAAGCCCTGTAGACTCACCCTTCTCAACGGCCCTGATCTCTTCTCTGATACTCACCATCGAATCCACAAATCTGTTCAATTCATCCAAGTCTTCGGACTCCGTTGGCTCGATCATCAAGGTACCAGGAATAGGGAACGACATCGTTGGCGCATGGAACCCGTAGTCTTGCAAACGTTTAGCCACATCGATGGCTTCGATTCCCACCGCTTTGAACGGTCTCAAGTCGATGATGAACTCGTGCGCACAGTACTTGATCTCGTCAGACGCACTCTTCGAGCCCAAGAACATGATCTCGTAGTGAGATTTCAACTTGTACATCATGTAGTTCGCGTTCAAGATCGCCATCACGGATGAATACGGAATGTTGTCCCCACCCATCATCTTGATGTACGAATAAGAGATCGGCAAGATCGAAGCGGAACCAAACGGAGCACTGCACACAGGATCGATCGCTGTGGCAATACCGTCCACATTCGACGTTGCTGCTAGTGGATGCTTTGGCAAGAAACTTTGCAAGTGCTCAGCGACACAGATTGGTCCCACACCTGGCCCTCCACCACCGTGAGGGATGGCAAACGTCTTGTGCAAGTTCAAGTGGCACACGTCTGCACCCAAATCACCAGGTGACGTAAGACCAACTTGGGCGTTCATGTTGGCACCGTCAAGGTACACCTGTCCACCGTGCTCATGCACCAACTTGCAGGCATCCCTGATGGTTGGCTCAAACATACCATATGTTGAAGGGTACGTGATCATGATAGCGGCAAGCTCTTTGGAGTGCTTGATGACTTTCAACTTCAAGTCCTCTAGATCCAAGTTACCGTTGGTCAAGCACTTCACAGGAACAACTTTCAAACCTGCCATGGCAGCAGATGCAGGGTTGGTACCGTGAGCACTCACTGGGATCAAAACGATCTTTCTGGAAGTTTCACCCTTGCTTTCAAGGTACCTTCTGATGACGCTTAAACCGGTGTATTCACCTTGAGCACCCGAGTTTGGCATCAACGTTGTCTTAGCAAAACCGGTGATGTCAGCAAGATCAGATTCCAATTCGCCAATCAATTCCAAATAACCTTGAGCTTGGTCTCTAGGAACAAACGGATGCAGGTTCGAAAACTCAGGCCAAGTGATTGGAATCATCTCCACAGTGGAGTTCAACTTCATAGTACACGAACCCAATGGGATCATCGAAGATGCTAGAGAAACGTCCTTCTGTTGCAACTTGTAAAGGTATCTCAGCATAGCGGTCTCGGAATGGTAGGTGTTGAACACAGGATTGGTTAATATTTGATCCTTTCTGGTCCACTCTTCAGGGAAATTTGGTAGGTCAACGAAATCATCAAATTTGTCGGTAGAAGGAGTGACACCGGTGAACAAGGCAACCAACTGTGCCAAATCTTCTTTCGTGACGGTCTCATCCAAAGATAACTGCACTTGTGTATCGTTAACTTTGAACAGGTTCATACCGTACTCAGTAACAGCTTTGTTCAGAATCTCATCTGCGGAGACACCATTCAACTTCACGCTGATTGTGTCGAACCAGTTGATGTTCAATATTTCATGTGGAGAGTTGTTGGTAATCTCATCGGCCAAGATGGTGGTCAACCCATAAATTCTGGATGCAATGGTCTTCAAACCGTCAACACCATGGTAAACGACGTAGTTGGCAGCAATGTTAGCAAGTAACGCCTGAGCAGTACAGATATTCGAGGTGGCTTTTTCTCTCTTGATGTGTTGTTCTCTGGTTTGCAATGCCAATCTCAATGCCTGGTTGCCAAGTCTGTCTTTAGTGACACCAACCAATCTTCCTGGCATCTTTCTCTGTAATTTTTCAGTGACGGCAAAAAATGCAGCGTGAGGACCACCGAAACCCATTGGAACACCGAATCGCTGGGACGAACCGAGCACGATATCGGCACCAAACATGGAAGGTGGGTGTAGTAAAGTCAAGGCCATTAAATCAGAAGCGGCAGCGAGCAAACCTTTAGAATCGTGGACAATCTCAGACACTTCGATCAAGTTCTTGATGGAGCCAATGCTACCATCGGTACCTGGGTAAGAAACTAGAGCACCACATAGTTTGTCGGTACTGGATCTTAGCAAGGAGATACCCTCAGCAGAGGTCAAGTCAGCAATAACCAATTCAATGCCCAATGTTTTAGATCTAGCTTTCAAAACAGCAATTGTCTGTTCATGTGTGTTAGCATCAACGAAATATTGTGACTTCTTGCCTCTCAAACCAGTGAATGCCATGATCATGGCTTCGGCAGCAGCAGAACCTTCATCTAACAAAGAAGCGTTTGCAATTGGTAAGCCAGTCAAATCAGTAACGATGGTTTGGAAATTCAACAAACTCTCTAATCTACCTTGTGAGACCTCTGGCTGGTAAGGAGTGTAGGACGTGTACCATGCAGGATTTTCCAATAGGTTTCTTTGAATGACAGATGGTAGAACGGTACCGTAGTAACCTTTACCGATGTATGATTTCAACACTTTATTTTTCGATGCAATTTCTTTCAGTCTGTTGATCATTTCAGTTTCGGTAAAGCCTTTGGCTGGTTGGATCTTCAACGGTCTCTTCACAAGCACAGCTTCAGGGATCACTTTGCCAATGAATTCGTCAAGATCCGTCGATTCAACTTGTTGTAGCATGTAGTTGACATCGTTTGGTCTAGGACCTAAATGTCTTCTGGCAAAAGTGTCCAAGCTCTTCAAACCTGATTCTGAAGGGTAGTATGATGATTGATAGTTTTCTGAAGAGATGTCAGCTTTCTTGTTGTCAGAGTAGTATCTGGTAAAAAGGGATCTGCCCATTTCACTACTAGGAACGGAATAGGTAGTGGAGATCCGAGGGACACAGATCATGGATCTGGCCGCATAACGAACGTTTTTAATCATTGAAGCCCTCAACATCTATTATATATATGAGTATAGATGTTAGTATCTTATCGGTCATAACGAATGCCCATCACCATCACCGTGTACCACATGGTGCGCGATGAGCTTATCTATTTCCCCGGGGACAACTTTTTGGCGGCACTTCGGCCAGACTGGGCGACTGGCGAGTGCCCTCCATAACAAAACACACTTACCTTGCAATAGTGCTTCCTATATATACGTCAAAGATTGAACGATGTAGAACGTGTTGAAGAAAGAAAGGAGGACAGGAGGTGAAAAGAAAGCGTTGGAGACAGACACCCACATATATATATATATACAAGCACACTGTAGCCCAACAGCCTTATAACCTGTCTGACTCTGCCGCTTCCTTTCGCACGCAATGCCTGGTGCGGAGTCACCTTGTGGCTGACTCCCGTTGGGCAGAGTCGCGCACAACGTCTTCGGCAGAGTCACCTTCGAGGAGCCGCCAGAGATCTGACTCTGCTGCTACAGGGAGACATGTTTTCAATGTTCGTCTAATGTTCTATCACTTCGACCTTTTTATATTTCAGCCATGCCGTATAATTGACTACACTTGGTTTTTTCCACTTCTTCTTAGATTCTTATTATTAAATATTAGTTAGCAAAAGTTATGCCCATACGACGGTACATAACTTACCAACAATAAAACTGTAGTCTACAAATTAATAAACACTTCTAAAAGGTAGTTCTACAGCATGCAACGAGTAATGACACATCACCCTACAGTTAATCCACCGTGTTCTCACATACCGTATTCCCCACCAGTTAACTATTCAACTTTGACAGCCTGCATCCGTCTACCGCTGTTGATTCCAACCCAATCACCTTCGCTGTTCCAAGTAACGTTATTAACCTCCATATCATCAAAGAATCCCATCACCGAAAACTCATCGCTACCAACGTCCATAGAAACTGAGTTCTTATCACCACCTACGTTATTAACCTCCATCGTATTAAGATCGTATATCAAAACTTGACAGTCGTCTGACCCACTAACCAAGAGGTTCTTCGATGGATGCCACTCGAGACAGTTCACCGACGAACTATGGCACTGCAATGTCTTGATCGGTGTACCAGGGTACCGGAGGTCCAAGATCAGTATTCTGTTCGAACCGGCTTCCACAGTCGCTATATGGTTGGCGTTGTAATTTGACGTGGCCAACCTTAACAAGGGAGCAGGTTGTGGGGCACTGAAAGAACTGCGCAGGGACTGTGTGCCCTGTGCACCACCCGCACCAACTGCTGTGCCTTCTACGCCTCCACTGGATGACGTTATCGAAGGTCTACCCATCTGAGGTTCGTATATGATAGTTGAATGTTCCAAAGAACGTAAATCAAACACTCGAATCGATCCATCGTTAGAACAACTCGTGAACACATACTTGTCACCAAACAAAAACTTCACGTCAAAAACTTCACTATCGTGTGCAATCAATTGAGTCTTCGCAACGCCAGAACCTCTCGAGAGATCCCATAGCGTACAGGTAGTATCAATGGAACATGTGATCACGTGTTTTGGGTCGACGTAGTTCCAATCAAATGACGTTAGCGGTGCCAATTGGTTAAAGTTCTTGTTTTTGGAGTTCGTTAGTGCCATCTTCTCCACAAGTTTTTTAGATGTTGCCCCCACGTTACCGATGGTTCCCATAGCTGTCGCTGCTATCGTTTCAGCTTCTTCAACTTCATAAATTCTCAAACATTCAGAACTCGTGGCGAGTCTCTCCTTGGAAGTATACCCTAAACTCATTGAAGGGTCCCATTGTAACCGCGTCACAGGGTAGTTAACCGCAACCTCACAGCCTTTACTAAAATTCCAGCTGTCTATTAATGCTCTGTTGTTTTTGTCTTCATCGTTCAAATAGTTTGGATGTCCGTATAGCACTTTAAGCCTGTTCGTAGTGTCTTCTCTATACGAGCTTAGTGCAATCTTCGATAGTTCTGAGTCAGTGGTGTTGGACCAATCTAACCCGTAAACAGGGAACCTCGATTCGTAAAACGACGAATATGAAACTGTCCTCAATTCACTTTGCAACTCCGGGGTCCTTCCAGAGTGTGCTACCGTGGTGAAAAAATTGTATTGATCGTTGACTCGAAGCTCTAAAAGAGATTAGAATCTGTTAGTATGGCGTCTAGTTTGTGTATATCAGTTTGTCATTCTGGATAGAAAATAAGGGTAGAAAACGTACTATAGTTATGTTGTGAATATGGGGTATCGCCAGCAATGGACGATCTTTTGGACAATCCAGGAAATCCGCTATTCATTATTGAAATGTATTATATGTTCTAATCTTGAGTGGAGAAGGAAACAGGGGAAGCCTATTAAATGAAGGTTCGATAAAAATGCGTTGTTAATCGATCAAAAAGATCCAAAAAGGAATTGTACCTATGCTGGAGAATTTAATATCAAGCAGTGTATATATCTATACTATATGGATCTGTTGTGATTGCAAGCACACACACTGTGATCTGGCTTAAGAGACACGGAGATGTTGCAGGTGCAGGGTACACCTTCAGAGGTATTAATCTGTCACCATCAAAAAAGACCTGAGACTGCCAGACATAATGCTGTGCCAATATGCTACCCTGTCCAATCTGTACCGATTATGTCAGACATTGTGCAGCCATAGTGTTTTTTTTTTGAAGACCCTTAAGTTTTAACTTTTGACGGTTGTTAGCTGCCCATCTTCTCACTCCTTATCCAATCAGAATTGCCGTCACTCCAATTATTAATCAGAGGTGGTGGAGGAATCAGGGTACTGGTAAATTGCTATGGATCGATCAAGTTACGTAATTAATTTTGACTTAGGCTCTATAATTCTTCCTTCATCAATACTATATTTTATATATACCACCCATATATGCTGTCTAAGGCAAGCTTCTTCCTAATAATAGAGTAACCAGTAGACAAGTAGTCACAGACTGGAGTTGTTAATAAGTGGCCAACTGACTCATCATTTTAACATTTTCACCGATTGGAATTTTCTAACTATAATTATAGGTAACGAGGTCTGTCTGGACTCTGGACTAAATTATTATCTCATGATATTCCAACCAAGCCAAGAAAAAGAGCACACGGTAGGATGAAATATCGAAATACCGATGACGACGAGGTATTATACACAATAGGCTAGCGTTGGTTGTTACTGATACATCAATCTTAAAATATATACTTGGTGAGTCAGCATACTACGTCCAGTGATAAAATGATGCTGCTGAAGCAATATAACTTCAAGTTTTCACTTAATTATAGAAACCAGTGTAGATGGATTGTTATAGTAATTCCGCAAACTGACGAGCTATCTGAGCTAGCAACTCCGAACTCTTATCGTCAGCGCGGCCGGATTTGATAAAATTTGCAGCTGTTACATGTAAACCCGCTGGATGGTATATTGTATATTATAATATATATATATATATAATAATATTAAGTACCCTCGTATTACATTAAAGGGATTTGAAATTTATATATATATATATATATATATATAAATTATTATATATAAATTATTATATATAAATTATTATTATATATATATATATATATATATATACGATGTTTTCGCAGCAAAATTACTAAAAGTGATGTATAAATTTAATATAAAAATTTGCATGTTATTTAAGTATATATATAGCACACATGCACTCTCTTATTCTGTTCCCAAATACAAGCTGCAATAATTGATGTGATTTCTTCCTTGACGGTTCTCTGCTCTTCTTTTCATATGTCCATCGACTGTATTAGGATATATATATATAATATCTATATATATATATATATAACGGCTACTGTTACTCACCCCTTGCTATGAAAGTAAAAAAAAAATTTTCGCATAGAAAACGGACATTTTTAGGAAGAAGTAGAAACCCCCTGTCATGGACAATAGTGAATTTATATATATATCGATCGGCCTCTCAGTTTTTACAGTGTGCCATACCATCTCGAAATTGCGATTTCGTGTTTCTAAATTTGGGGTATGAAACGTGTAACTCACACATTAAAGAAATGGGTAATTGATTACAACAATAACGTATATAATATATAATATATATATACACTATACAAATTCCTTGACGTTTCTCTGCACAACTGCAATTTCACAGGTTCATAAAAGGGAGCAAATTGTGGTCCATCTGCTATCTAAGCGATTTCGACTCATCCGGTTATCTCTAAAAGCCAGCCACCGAGGGCAAATCTGCAAGAGTGAAATTTTTCTTGTGGCCGCATATCAACATTTTGAGTTGGCACACACAGAGAATTTTAACAGCGCTATATCTAAATTTATATATATAGATACGAATTTATATATATATATATATGTATTTTAGACTCATTTGAGATGTCTATTAATATAAGGTGACATCCCAACAGCGCTGCAAACTTCTGGAAAATCCACTCACAAAGGTTGCCAAAATTCGTAATTCTGGGTGGGAAAAAAACTTTAATCGCGTGGTTTCACAGGGGAAGAAGTGATAAGAGCTAGATTCACAAAATTGACGTGCGGGCACGCGTCAGTCTGCAGATTCCCTAAGAGGCAACCTCTGAAGTCCTCAAGTTACTCAATACCACGACAAGAACTCTCTCAATTGTGTTCTTTTTATAAACAAAAATTTTTTAAATTACAATTCATATACACATGGTGAATTAAAAATATAATATATTATATTATTAAAGTTCTTAAGAAATCTTAAAACTTCTAATATGCCAACCGGTACCGGAAAAGATACCCAGGTATTCAACAAAAAAGAAATGCAGTCCGATGTGAAGTGAAAACAGCCGTAACAAAAAAGTAAAAACAAAACCAAGAATAAAATGTAAATAAATACAAATAACGAAATTAGGAAAGGGTATGCATTTAAAATGAAGCAATAAAAATAGTGAAGAAATAAACAGACGAACAGGAAAATGTAACAAAAACTGAGAAAGGCCAAAAATTATTGATCATTCCTGTTGATGAAGCTAATATAACAGCAAGATCCCTATTGAATGAAAATAGAGAATCTTAGACGCGATGAACAAAAAAGTATCCACCATCTTAAATCTATTAAATATGATTAAAATCAAATCATTTGAACTCAGTGTAAACAAACAAAAATTCTTAAAAAAAAGTAAATAATTATCCAAGCAAAACCAGAAAAAGTGGCGTCCATGATTTTGAAAATGAAATGGGAAAACCCAAAACTTCTCAGCCCATCAATCATTAAAGGGTTTAAAAAATGATATCTCAGTTATTTCTTTTTCATTTTTGGTATTTATAGTTCATGTTGTTAACTAAGGCAATTAATTCACTATGCTTAGTAGAAGAAAGCGGCAATGAAAGCAGCACCTAACAAACCGGCAGAGATAGCTTGCTTACCAGCAGCACCTTCCAAGACAGAAACAGTTGAGGCGGAACCAGAGCCGGAACCAGTAGTGGTACCTTCGGCAGCGGTAGTAGAGGTAGCAACAGTGGTGGCAGCTGTAGTACCTTCAGTACCAGTTGTAGCAGCAGTTGTGGCTCCTTCAGTAACGGTGGTAGTAACAGCTTCACCTTCAGCACCGGTAGTGGTGACAACCTTGGTAGTAGCAGTTTCACCTTCAGTGGTAGTAGCGACACCTTCAGTGACAGTGGTGGTAACAGTTTCGCCTTCAGCACCAGTGGTGGTAACGACCTTGGTAGTAACAGTTTCACCTTCGGTGGTAGTAGCAACACCTTCGGTAACGGTAGTGGTGACAGTTTCACCTTCAGCGCCAGTGGTGGTGACAACCTTGGTAGTGGCAGCAGTGGTAGCACCTTCAGTAACTGTGGTGGTAACCTTGACGTAAACAGCGGTGGTAGTAACGGTAGCAGTGGTGGTACCGGTAGTTTCAACGGTAGTACCACCAACGGTAACAGTGGTGGTTGTGGTGTAACAAGTGGTGTAGGTGACTGGAATGGAGGTAACAACAGAACCTTCGGTGTCGCAAGAAACGGTAGTGGTAACGGTGACAACGGAAGCTTCAGTGACTGGACAGTAAGTGGTGTAGACGGTGGTACCTTCAGTGACAGTGGTGACACCGGTAACAACGGTGGTGGAACCACCTTCACACTTGGAGCATGGGATGGTAACGGTGGTGGTACCAGCAGTCTTGGTGATGGTAGAAACGGTGGTGGAGACAGTTTCAACTGGAGCGTAGGTGTCAGTGGTGGTCAATGGGCAGTAAGTGGTGTAAACGGTAGTACCTTCTGTAACAGTAGTGACACCAGTGACAACAGTGGTAGAACCACCTTCACACTTGGAGCATGGAAGAGTGACAGTGGTTGTCTCACCAGCAGTAGCAGTAGAAATGACAGTAGTCAATCCACCTTCACCAGTAGAAGAAGCAGTAGAAGAAGCACTAGAAGTTCCGGTAGCAGTGCCGGTAGCAGATGTAGATGAAGAACCAGAAATGATAACGGTAGCAGTCAAGTAGTAAACTTGTTCTTCTCTCTTCATGTTGCTTGGGTTCAAAGTCAAGGCGAAACGACCAACGTAAACACCTGGAATACCATGAATGTCAGCGAAAATGGAGTACAAAACGGTATCGTAACTAGAAACATCGGAGGTGAAAGAGATATCGATTTCACTTGAAGTGGAGTCATCAATGAAGTCAAAGAATTGAGTACGGACACCACCACTGATGAACCAGACTGAACTTTGACTTGGAGCAAATGGGAAGTCTTCATCCAAAGACAGAATGTTGCAACTACCGAATTCTAACTCAGTTGGAACAAAGATGTCATATTCTGGTTGATCACCATTCAACCAACCGACAATCCATGGGGTTGGTAGAGTAGATGGAGTGGTTGATGTGGCAGATGCTGAAGTAGAGTTGGAATAGGTAGTAGCAGAAGCAACACCTAACAAGGCAGCGATTGAGAATAAGGAGAACTTCATTTCTTTTTTGGCTTATAAATTAACTAGCGAATGAAAAATATATAAGTCAAAACTATGAGAAGCTATGCCTAATAAATGATAACTGAATACAAGGAATAAAGAAAAAATTGTCTCTATGAGAAAATAATCAAGCAGATATGAGAATTCCTCAACATATTTATAATCCAGGGGCAGGAGGAACGACCACCAGCTTTGCAATTAGCATTTTTCCTAATCCATCGATCACATATGACTGCGGGCATCTCAAAAAAAATGTTGCATACAATATGCACGAGCTTGAATCTGTGTGCTGCATGCGCCGATCTTTTTCTTTTTACTTTAACCACTGCGCACGACCAATTATTAGGTTAATCTCAAATTGGACTCCGTTTTGGAAAACGGCTCTTTGTTGTAGTATTTTGATTCATTGTAGAAAGCTAGTCTGTAGTGTAAACCGCAGTAAGAGACAGCCCAGTGAAACTCACGCTCAGCCCCAACGGGGAGAAGTCGCTGGTTGGCACGGGTAGTGGTAGCCTGGTAGGTGTCC
This sequence comes from Ogataea sithepensis, assembly GCA_030564825.1. NCBI lineage: Eukaryota > Fungi > Ascomycota > Pichiomycetes > Pichiales > Pichiaceae > Ogataea > Ogataea sithepensis. The sequence continues at coordinate 37,087 of JAJMAB010000086.1, read as the reverse complement.
CCGGTAGCCATCTCCCTAGTTGGCCATATAGTTAGATCTATATTTATATATATGGGATTTACTAAATATAGGAGAGCTTTAATATTATAAATTATGTATATATATACTGGAGGAGTTAAAACGGAGACAGAGGACAGATTCGGTCCATAAATAACATCAAAAAAATTCTAATTTATATATATATATATATATATATATATATTATATATTATCCTAATTATTAGATCACAAAGCCATTTGTAAGCTAGATAGCTTCCTGAGAGCTTCTTTTGCTCGGAAGTTGGAACCAATTCAGCATGTACCTCGGTACTTTGTCTAAAATTATATATATATATATATATATAGTTATAGTAAATTCGTCATAACTTGCATGGGAGTCGGGACGCTCCACCTTGGTGGGTTAACAGCGCCACCAAATAGAGAAAAAACCATCACTGTTATAAAGCATTGCTCGGAAATCATATATATATATATTCGACCATATTCTTCTCTTCTTCATTAGTCCTTTCTCGACACGGATCTATATGGAGAACTTAAGTGAATTGTCCTAGAAATTCACAAAAACCGTCCACATGACAGGTACAATTAATAGCCATGCCCATCATAAAATCGCAAATCCAAGATCTTCGTTTAACAACTTTAGAATATCGCCGCGCCTGTTCAAATTGAAAAGCACAGGAGCTCTTGCTATATATAAATTTTTATTATATATAATATTATATAATATAAATTAAAATTTTACAAAATGCTCGATTCGCCCACTTCGAGCTCTATTGATCGCAGTTCTATTACAAGTCGTGTCTTGACTCTTGAGTGGCACCCACCTTCCTGTTTGGGACTCCAGTTTTCAGGCACGTCTTCACGCAGCATGCAAGACTGACTGCTCCACCGATGTTGTTCTACTAACAGGGGCATATAGCGCCGCTTCATCGTAGCTTGGGCACATGCCCTGTAATTTGTATTAATTTACTATGATATCGTTTCTTTTTATATATTATAGATCAGTTCTTCTGTATTATCTCAGACTTAACGTAATATTAGCTATAAGTTAAACAATTTGCAGCTCACGCTGGACTCTCTAGAGTGCAATAGATCATAAACAAAAAACCATATTTAAGCGAGCCACAATAATTGAGCTAGCTGCTAAAACTTATATATATATATATATATATTATAATATATATATTTTATAGTGTAAAAGCAGCATCTCCTAATTAGAATTCCACTTCGAGCATCATGCTCGAATCATGAGTCCCGATTGATCGGTTTTTTCTCGCTTGAAATATTAAAGGCGACAAGGGTACGCGCCACTACCTAAAATGCTTAAATTGGGGCACACATTTGTGGAATTGTCATAAAATTAGCAAGAGAGAGAGATGCTTGTAAGTTCAACCAATTTATATCATAGGACGTAATGCCTACTCTCCGATATATGCTTTATACGATTGGAACTATACGACAGTTGAATTTCGTGTTCTTTCAAACACTTAACAAAAATGACAGCAGTCGAAACAGCATTTACAATATATATATAGATAGAGATATGGGATTAGATTGACTACAGACTCACCTCGATTTTGAAGCCATGTAATTTCAATTGGGCATACGCAGTGACGGTTGAAAACTCTTATTTCGAGATAATGGTTGTATTGTTGAAGTTGTCTTTCCCAAGCTATCCCTGACTCATGACGCAACTAATATAACTCGTTTGTTAAACTAATTAATTGAAATACGGACCTATAGGGCTTGCCCAGGAGACAAAATCCTCCGCCTCCTTTCATGATCAAGTTACAACTTTTTATTACCATTAAACGGTTTCCTTAGCAGCATTTCAAAGCTAATCCCATAAGATTAAATGTGCATGTATAGAAACCCTCAAATTTATTAGATCCCACACGTCTCTGCAACTCTTGTTTCTCTTGAAGAGCTGTCAGAATTCAACTAAAGGCGCCACACTAGAATTTTGCCTCCTACATATATATAATCAAGATTCAAAAATGGATCCCTACTCGATTGGGGGCACCTGTTTTTAATAAATTATTATTGTATCATACAATTTACTTCTGAATTTAAAGCCCGTAATATTATAGTTTGAATCGGTCATTGTAAGCATTCAGCATACACTATATCAAGAGTTGACAAAATTATGATTGCAATTTCAGGATTTATATATATAAAATATTATAATATTCTATACTAATTTGATATATCGTCGCGGCAAGTCTCATGGTGTTTTTTTCCGCAAAGCACTGTCTTTTTTCTAATTAACAGTTGTGTTACGTAAGAGCGGATCTTTTCCTCTAAGAATAATCCTTTTGCTTGGAGAACTGAATTTTTTACCAAAGAACTAGTTTTTCAAGCAAGTTTTGACCCTTTACTCCATCAAATATCTTTACCAGTTAAAACTAACTTTCTCTATATATAATATATCGACAAAGATAATTCTTGAATATTAAGTCAATTTTTTAGATTGACAGTAAGTTGAATGGAAAAATGGCCGTCATTAAACACAAAAGCAGTTTCTCCAGAGAAAAGGTCTCGCACGCAAACAACAGTTTTTACGTAACAGAGCAGTTCATTGAGAAAAAGACAGCACTTTGCAACGAAATACCGTGAGACTTGCTGCGACTATATATAAATTATTGAAATGCTTCGAGATCCTTTAGACGTATTTAATAGTGACGATTCCAAATAAGAGTTCGTGTGATTTGTCTCATATGATTTGAATCGATTGTTCAATGACCGTACATTTCAATGTCCAGGGCCCGTTTTCTTTCAGGTTATATATATATATATACAGTTGATGAAGGCAGGTTGGGCAGGTGTCGGTTAATATAAGTATAGCTAGTGATAATCATAAAATCTGTTGATATCTCCCCCCCATAGTTAAGGGCTAACAAAATTTATCGTTAGTCATTATATTTATCACTCGTTCTCACTTGATTTCACATACTGTATATACATGCATATATAGAAATACCAAATTTTGCCAATTTTTATAGTTCAGATGACTGATGTGTCATACTTTCGGTTATATATCGATGTGCTTTAGTGATGCCCATATCAATAGGAGCTTTTGAAATTGGATCGTAAAAATTAATTGATGAGATCGAGCGAGCTCTGTTAATAAAAATTTCAGAAACTGACACGAATTCCCACTCTGTACAGCATGCGCTCGGGCGTACTTGCAGATTATATGCAAGTTAAACGCGCATTGATGGAGCACCGAAGCTTTTTTTAGAAATGCAAACATACTTTCGTTTCTTTTTTTACTGGATTTAGCTTTTTACTCGATATAAAGAGAATTTCAGGAAGATGCGGTAAGAATCAAGATTTAAGAATTATAATATTGTGGTTGATCCAACAGCCGATTCAAATTCCATTTCTTTAAGATATAGTATCCCTGTGTTTACAATATTATACGATATATATATATATATACATATATATATATACATGCTAATGGAAGCTCCTATATACACAATATAATATATATATATATATATTAGAATTTTGAAACTTGCCATGGGTGAAAGTATAAAATTGGATGTGCCTCCACTCAGGCTTATCCTAGGTTGGTGCTGGTGGACGAATTCCATTAATTAACGGAGTACGGCATTTGGACCCAGGTTATATATCTATATATTATATATATGGTGTAGTCATCGAGTTTTTGCCCCACTTGGAGTCCACCTCTGATACAAAATTTATAAATTAGCGCTCTGAAGACGATCAAACTTGGTCAGCATGAAGGAATTGAGATTGTGGTACTGCTCGAATAAATAAATTCCATGTATACAAATTTTTATTATATATATATAATATAGATCTTTAATCACGATGTTCTTGTCATAAAACGCGAAAAGTTCGAGATCTCTTTTGAACGTGAAAGGTCTGAACATCCACAATCGGATCGATGGTAATCATACGCTTGCAGAAGGTGTCTTTGTTATGAGGGGTCGAGACTTGATTCTCGGCCCAGCTCCTGAGGATCCCCACTTTTTGTGTTCAAGTTGGGGAGCAAGTCACTTCCAGACAAAAGCTCTTCTTAAATCACACCACGCGATCTGGTGTACTCGGTCCTGACTGTTTTGAGGATTGCGACTCCAGTTAGATGACGATCCTCAGGGATCGTCGTTAGTTGTGCGCTGTACCTTAAACCTTTTTTTTTTCTTTGCAAATTTAGAATTTGAGATGGACATCGATCGACACCCAACACATCTTCTAACTGCACATCCTTTATATCGCGGTCTATATATATATATATATATATATATATATCAGTTCTCGCCAGTCCCAAATGCCCAATATCTCCAACACCAACAATTGGCGTAGGATCGTCAATCTGGCTGCAAAAACAATTTCCTCAACAGATCACAAACGCGGTTTGATCACACACGGTTCCAGTCCCAAATGCTCAATATCTCCAACACCAACAATTGGCGTAGGATCATCAATCTGGCTGCAAAAACAATTTCCTCAACAGATCACTAACGCGGTTTGATCACACACGGTTGAAGTTCCGATAAATATTGATCTGTGAAATATTTACGCACGCTTTAGCCTAGAATAAAGCGACCATGAGCTGGGTCAAGGATGCCTCATCATCAATGATCTTAGGCTTATAGTTTCGTTTGAAGATGGCACGTTGCAAATGACAAACTTGATTTTCTTCGTCAAAATTCATATATATATATATATATATATAAAATTGGCAGGTTACAACAAGTTAATGGTGTCAAAGTTCGGGCAAATTCTTGTGCAATAAAGTTCGAACTGCCAATATATGAGACTGGTCACTCTAATTTTGGTGATGTTGTGCTTGGACACCCAGAGCTTAAAATAGTATATATTATAACATATGATGCCCTATATATTATACATGCAATTTGCATGCCAAATGCGACCGCATAAAAAATAGAAGCTCATACAGTTCGGGAATTAATCGCGATTATCAATTAATTTTTATATTAAATTATAATAATTTCTTTTATTATAAAGTTTTGTTAAACGTTCCTTAGAGGCCTGTTTGGGTAACACCGTGCACCTTTTCGGAATTGTTTATGTAGATCGATCTACAACGCGTACCGTGGCCAACCAAGGCTATATATAAGCTATTATGGTGTAGCTCCCATACATTAAATTCCATGGCACATCGGAGTTGATCCAAACATATGGGAGTGGTTTACCAATTTGAAGAAGTTTCATTTTTAAGAGAATCACAGTTTAGTTTATATTATAGTCACAGGTTTCTTTCAGATATAAGTCAGATCGAGTTGGTTGAGATCCCGGTTTTCACCATATCACGCATACTAGTATTAATTTGTAAACTAACATTTACGGCGTTGATTTCCGCGCCAACCAAAATAGCTGCAAGTATAATATATATATATATTATAAGATCATAATTCATATATCGCTCACTATGGAAGATCATTTTCACAAGACCTACCATGCACCCATGCTTTTCTCATGAAGAAGAGCACATGGCCATGCACACACGAGTTGTCCTCGTCTCCTTCAAAATCTAATGTACTGCAATATACAGGCTTTCTTCAACCAACCACCATGCAATCAAGCAGAATAAATTTGGTAGAATGATAATATTGATGACACTCTCAAAAACAAGAACTGGTCGAGGCAGCCATGTTTTTCCTTATCAGTGGCAGTGCTCGCAGTCTGAGCAGGCACTGGGAGTGACATGGCTGTCGTGAGAATTTGGACCAGTTTCCTGGAACACAGTCGTCCACCCACACCAACACCTCGTGGTGTCCTTCTTTCTCCGCCGCTGTACGCACGAATATTTTAATTAATCGTCGCCTGCCGTGCCGCCTGGACCTGTTCTTCTACCTCTTAATTTTCGGCTACGTTTTGGTGGATGGAATAATCTGTATGAGCTTACCCCTGACGTGGTCTTTCAACTGCACTGGCGAGACTGGAGAGAAGGTATTCGGTAAGTTAAACGAAAAGATCCTTGCTGGAAGCATTGCAGTTAATCAGTGGATTCTGATAGATAGCGGGATAATATGTCTGATTTAACTGTAGATGTAACATCGGAGAATGAAGTGAGCAAACACCAATAAATGAGCATATACCAATCTATACAGACGAGATGACACGTAATGGCAAAAAGAGAGTTACCCTACATATATATATATGTGTATATATATATATACAGAGAGCATATAAAGTGATAGAAATTGCTTATCATACACGCGTGTCACCTGTACTGTGTGTGACGTATAAATTCTTATATCTAACAGCAGTTGTGGCTGACAACTGAACTTGATGTCGTGGTGGAGTTCTGCCTTCTGTATTTCATGGCTGTGCTGAAGCTACTGTAGCAAGATAAACTGCTTGCAATTTGTATATATATACATATATACTTATCAACGTCTGCCTGGCAAAACCGACTGCCTCAGTCACTTTGATCCAAGTCAAAAAAACACTTCGACTCATCCATGGTTTATACATGAGCAGCACTATCTCTGTATAGAGAGAAAAACAATTTATCAAGAGGGTGACGGAGCGATCCCAGTATACATATATCGAATATGATAGGTCTTTTGAAAATCTTGAATGCAACCTTCGGTAATTGGATGCATGCGATCATGTTGTTCTTGTAGGATGTATATAAATACAAAAAAAGAACCAACGATTTTGTTGATCACCGACTTCTATCACAACTATCTGCGATGATTCTATACCTACACTATATATCGCCCCTAAGTGATTACATTTACGAACTTGTATACTTAGATCAGCAAATCGCTAGCCCTAGGAATGAGCAATGCTTACTATCTGTGTCTTAAATTCAATTCAAGTACGCTTGCGACATTTGATATATTACTTAGATGGATATAGACTATTGATACAATTTTGTTCTATAGAATACGCTCGGTTTGGAGTTTTTCAATGCATCATATTCGCCGCCTTTTTGCACCTCGAACACTTTTCCATAACAGCACCATGCTATTAGAACTGCTAAACTTGAGATCGTACCAAACCAAGTAGCCACTAAAAAAGGAAGTGATAAGCTAACTCTAATATTGTAACTATACCAGTCATTATTGATTATCTTTTTTATCTGGTCACCCATTCCAGTTGCAAAAGCACTAGTGAACAGTGCAGGTATGAATGCAATCACCTGAACTGTAATCATAAACACGGATATATACTGGAAGGAGCAAAACGCCAAACATCCAAATATGGTAGATAGGAAAGCTGCCACAATTGCCATGCACGATGTAACGTATGTTCCTTTTGATAAAGTTTTGGCCGTCGGCGAATAATCTTCATATCCTTGGGGAACTCTAAACATCCATGGAGCAAAGTAATACGTTCCCACCATGTAGTTGTACTCTTCAGCAAGAATCTCTTGTAGACTTAAGTCAAATTTTCCCGTTTGAACTGAGCAAGTAGTCGAATTAAAACTTTCAGATTCAGTATGAAAGTTCTCCAAAGGTAAAGTATGATAATCAGAAGTTGGCACCCAAGGTCCAGAACAATAGCCGTACATACCAACTGTTATGACAGTTGGGAAAGGAAGTGAGTATGGATCTATCCTTTCAGCTATCGTCTCAAAGTACTCATAATTAAAAAAATAATCAGCATCTGTAGCGTTAATTGAATACTTAACTAAGTATAGAGAAGGTGAACCACCTGCCATTCCTAAATGAGAGAAAAGAAAGCATGCTAGTGAGACTAGGGATAATATTAAGATGGTAAACAGGGTAAGAAGCTTTGGGTGATTCATTTTAAGATAAAGCAAGACGATCAACTCTGATGTGGTATGAGTAAAATGTCAAGCATATACCAAAGAATGTATATATATATATTATATAGACACAAATTTATAAATTTATAGATCTTTCAGCCGTTTGTATATGTAAGGGTAGCACAAAGCCACTCACAGAAAGAAAAACAAGAAACGGATAAATGTGCGTCATTAACCAAGTATTAAGCCAAATTTCTTGTGCTCTAGAACTGCTCTTTAACCCTAAAGCCAGACTCCATTATTCCAGTAACTATTGAAAATCATTTCAGATGATTGCGTTGAAGTTCATAGCAGTCTCATCACAGGATAAACAACCAAAGAGCCGAACTGCCAAAAGCGAAACGCAAAAATGAGAGTTTTTAAAGGGTCTTTTGGAATTGGGGGTGGCTTGCGGCTGCAGGAAGCACATGAACTTCGGATTCCCATGTCTTGTCGTTTCCGAAGCATATGGTAACTATATAGCTATATCAATCAGGAAAATTGACAGATAGTAACTATATAAAGAATCTGTATCTATAAAGTAACTACTTATTACCCTGTTGTTTGTTGTTTGTTGTTTGTTGTTTGTTGTTTGGAGCCTTTAGATCAATTTAAATGATCAACAGGTTCTTCCCAAGTGTGCATCAAAGGTGAACCTAAGGCGGTTTCAGGGCTTCTGAAATATCAAATCACGACAAAATACATAAATTTCTCCAAACAAAACAAAGCTAAGTTGTGAGTTAGTACGTATACTACACGCTTGAACTACCTTGGTTTTAAAAGCGGGCCAGGGTTATGTGATACACACGATTTCCAATTGAAATTTTTTGAATTTTGGTTTCATAAAATACCCTCATGTTATATTGCATTTGAATTTAGCTAAAAATATATGTTAATGTAGTCAATTTATTCTAACAAAAACTGGTGATAAAGTACATTTCAGTTCGTTGTATTCACCTTCATGATTTGTCTCAAACAACTTTCTATAGTAGTACCATGCTATTAGAACGGCCAGACTTGTAGTTGCAAACCAACTGGGCATCAAAAATGGCGCACATAACTTAACTTTAATATAACAATCAATCCAGTCTTTTTGGAGCATGTTCTTGAGCTGACCCCTCATCCCACTTGCGAAAGCACTGGTAAACAGCAAGAGTATGAATGTTATAAATTAAACTTTGAACATGAAGCCAGCTAGATTTTCAAAATAGCAGCATATCACCAAAGCAAGAATAAACAACAAGAGCGTAATGCATACAGCCATCTGTAAAGATTCATCGAATCTTTATGAGGTAATCATGAATGGTATCAATAATTAAATAATACATTTTATTTCTCTCAGAAGTTATTCACTGATGTGATACAATACAGTCTATAGAATAGATGTATAGAGAACTTATTATTCTAATGAAGAAATACAGAATAAGGATAGTCTATATGAACAGGACTTGTAAGTACTGGGAATAGAATACTATGGGGGTGATTTGGAATAGTTGGAGGAGAACCATAGTTTTAATTACCTATGGCTGAGGATTGTACTTCTGTGGGAACCAGATGTACATTAAGCAGCTGTGACTGTGCTAGACTATGCTGACAGAATGTCGACAACACATAAGAATGAAAACATTTCATATAGATTTAACACTACAAAACCTTTTTAATTCTTAATAGAATTAACGTTCCCTTTTTACAATTACCCCACTAGTAAATTACATTAAATAATCAACAGTAATTTACCATTGGAGTTTTACACCATCCAGGAGGTAAGGTTCCTAGCATTAAATTTGTGGCGACCAAGGTGTAATCCTTGTATGAGCTGGGAACTATGAACCATGACGGTTAAGGTTCCCAACATTGGATTAATTTGAGGTACTTTTCGACAAGGATCTCTTGGAGAGTTAAACAGAACATTCCTTTTCTACCTGAACATGTAGTTGATCTGAATGCTTCAGAAACATTGTAACTATTGTTGAAGGGTGTACATATGGATCTGATGTTTCTTCCCCAGGTCCTGAGCAGTAACCGTACATACCAACTGTTAGAATAGTAGGAAAAGGAAGATAATCAGGGTCTACAAATGGTTCCATTCCATTCTGCACACAATAGCTAAAACGAGAATTCACCGTCGAATTTTGAAGGATGAACTTAAACAAATACAACGAAGGCGAGTCACCCTCAGTGATTAGCATTCTTTGATTAGAAAAAAGAAAACATGCTAGAAAGATTAACGAAACCAAAAAGATGACGAAAAGAGAATTATATTTTGGCTGATACATTGTATGCTGATCCCTGAAGCTTGATAGAGGAACAGAAAATTTTCATGGATGCCAAAGCATGCAAGTAGTCGTAGTGAAAAACTCTAATTCGGTCCAATTGCTTGCTAAGAGGATTAAGCCTGGTTCAGTTGCTGGTGACCAAGGCCCTGAGCAATAACCGTACATACCAACAGTGATTACAGTAGGAAAAGGAAACAAATCGCTGTCTAGAAAGTTATCAAAGCTAGTGATATCGTCTAATGTTGAATTGAAAAAAGAATGTAAACTTGAGGAAATATAACAAAGTTGAACCTCCATTATTAATCAACATTCCTAAGTTACAGAAGAGAAAACATCCAAGTGAAGCAAGCGAGAATAATAATAAGATAACGATAACAAGAGATTTTGGTAAATCCGTAGTAGAACAGAGCAACATCAGGGTTTTATTGATCGTATAATCTATTAGCTGCTATTTTCTTCATATTATCTTAAGTATCCATGAGCTCTATATTTATACACCTTCAATGCATGCAGATATATAAGGGCAGCACAATGCGAGCCCCATGAGGGGAAGCAAAAGCTGACAGGCTGACCCACATAAAATTACAGTTTTTAAGACCAATTGATAAAGTATCAATATAGACAGAAACACATTATTCAAACGGCATATATTCACCATTGGGTAGACAAGAAACAGAAATTGATAGCCCGTACACACAATCAATAAAGGAAGACCTGAAATGTCAGGAACAATGCAGAAACAAGATTCAAAAAGGGTCCTTAAAAGGCCTGGTATGAGGTAAAACAGCCTTCGATGTCTGTTGAATCCTAGCTAACATCGGTTTTTAAGTCTGGTGAAGAGTTAATACATGACTATAGGGATTAAATAGATAGATACTCCCACTTTAGTCCACAGAGCATGTGATCTGGAGACGATCTTTTCACACAGAAATCTGGTTGGCAAGCTGACCCCAGATGGCACACTCTAAGCAGCCACAACACTCACAGCACCAAAGCCACGATGTAAATCCGAGGGCCCTGAAAATAAACGAAAGACGCGTCGTCGTCGCGTCGAGTTCAAAGCAACGGTCGGTTGCTCAATGCTCAGCCCAGCCTCCAGGTCCAGGGCCAGGCCACCCAGCGGAATTCTCAGAAGTGGGCGCGGGAGGCTCGGTTTTTTGGTGATACGTGACGTTTAAAGAGCTCTGGCATAACGGCGAATGCTTTAATTAGGATTGAACTTCTTATAAAAGGAGCTTTTTACCAACTTTTCTTCACTTCGTCTTCGTCTGTTTGCGCAACTTCTTCACACTCACTACTATCAAATACGTATCCATCAACTTTTAATCATGGGTTTGAAGAAACTGTTTAAGCCTCCTAAGGAGATGACCAAGGAGGAGTCCAAAGAATTACTCGAAATGAACGGTCTGATAACTAGAAACGATGCCGATCCACATAGAAGAAAGTTCAAATTTGGTGAATTCAGCAAGTTTGCAAGAGATAAAGCTAGTGGTCAAGAACCTTTGAGACCTCGTGGATGGGTTGATCCAAACGCTGTTCAAGATTCTCCAGACGGGTATGACCCAAACTCTTCGGGTTCAGCAAATGATACATACGATCCAGCAACACAATCAACTGTGCAAAGCTCGCAATCAAGAACCGCAGGTCAAAATGGAGAACAAAGCGATCCTTATGGTTCGTCAGATCCGTACAGTTCCTATGGCGATCGCTCATCAGGTTATACTAGCCAAGGCGGCTATGGTGGCCGCTCTACTTCGTCTTATGGAATCCAAGGTGGGTATGGCAATCAATCAGCCTACTCTGGCGGATTGCAGAAGACTCAATCTAACTATAGCCGTGGTGGCGATTCTCAATCACTTTATGGGGCGGGTATGGCTCAAAAACAGCAACAGAGACCGCAACAACAACAACAACAGCAACACTCCAATTATGATAACAGATACGATCAATCAAGTTCAAACAACGATCCATATAGCTTAAAACCTCAGCAAACGAATAACAGCCGCGCACCAACTTATCAAACGTACGATCCATATGGTGATCAAGATCCATACTCGGGCCAGTCTCAAGCTGATATGATAATAAGCGAGCATCAGGAACAACAGCAGAAGAAGAGGGATCCATATGCTGAAGAGGCCGCTACACAGGATCAAGATTTGGATTTCAATAGTTATCCAGGTGCTTCTGGTACGAGCGTTTACCAAAACACAACTTATGACCCATATTTAGATCAACAGCAATCCCAGGAACTGCAAGAAATGGACGAAGAGGAGGAAGAGATTAATAGAATCAGAAGGCAGACTAAGGATGTTCGTGATGCCACCGTTAAATCCACACAGAACATTCTGGGACATTTGAGACAGGCAGATGACACTGCTACAAACACTATGGGTGCCTTGGGTGCCCAGAGAGAGAAGATGTATGAAATTGAGCACAACTTGAATATGATGGACACACAACAAAGGTTTGTCGATGAACACGTCAAGCAGTTGGAACATTACAACAGAAGTTTGTTCCACATCAAGACCAGCAACCCTTTCACCAAGAAATCCAGGGCTAAAGCAGCTGAAGATAAATTCCTTGCTCAGAGACAGGCCGATAGAGAAAGAGATTCTTCGTTGAACACTCAACTTTACAACTCGCAGAACACCATCCTGGACCAACTCAAAGGCCCTCGTGACACACCAATGTTACAGTCTGATTTGAGGGATAAGTACGACTATGAAAGAAGAGCTAAGGAAGCTAAGCCATACTTGACTGAAGATCATGATGAAGAAGATGAGAGAATGGAAGTTGAATTGAGCAAGAACTTGGACGAAGCCTCCAAACTTGCAGCTAACTTGAAATCAAAGGCACAGGCAATTTCCACAGAAATTATTTCCCAAAATAAGGGTTTGAGAGACATCAGTGAGAAGGTTAACAAGGTCGACGATAAAGTTGTTTTGACAACTAATAGAATTAGAGGTATCTAATTTGTTAAGAACTATATACTCTGTTTTATGTGTTTTGTAATCTCGATGTCGCATAAAATGGCGTTCCTTGCATGGCTCAAGGTAGGGCATTCCGATTAATATCTTTTGTGTTTATTGTTTGTATTTCTTCCTAATTTAATAATAATATACTTGTCGATTCACTATAATATGAGCATCTCTTTGTCCTCTCGTTATGTATACACAGCTAGGTATCACTATTCCAGTTTTATAGTTAGTAACTGAAACGCCAAGATTCTTTTTGAACAAGCGTGGACTCTTCTCATCTTCATGAAAATGGTGTCTTTAAAACACCAAACATCGTTTAAACGACTATCTAGATCTACGATAATTTTCTATTTCAGAATTCAATATATCCTAGGAAATTGATTTCCTTTTTTAGCACTCATCATACAATGTAACCTTTTAAAAATCCTTCGTTTGCATTAACGTCTTTAAAAAACAAAAAAGAAATTCACAAAAAGGGTAATTTTTCAACGCTCCTGAAAAGGGGCTTGAAACTTCTTGGATTGCCTTCATAATTTGATACTTCACCTATTCCGATTCTGATCTTTGATTTCATTTAATTGGTTTGTTCAAGTTTTCTCTTTTTAGGCTCCTAAAATGAGAACTTCCAGTTGTCTGCTCGCAGTCATGCTTTCCTGCTTAGAGTATATGGTATATATTGCCGTTCTCTTAGCACAAGAGAACTTTTATAGTACTTGTGGTTGCACTTTCTAAATTTCAAGGTAATATTCAAACTATAATTATGCTTTATGCAAGTCTTGTTGAAATATGATATTTCATAATTATATGGAATAGAGATTACCTACTAGTGATTAAGTAATAAGTTCAGAGAACCTTATGCTTATATATGAATACGTATAGATCGAATTGTATATATTGGTCATAACTAGTGTTATTATAGAGTGCATGACGTGAAGTGCATCTGGGATGTACTAGGGATACATAAGAGATGTATCCAAGTGATGAAGAATAACATAGGTGATCGAGTTAAAATCAGGAGAATATATGCCCCTAAGACAAATTCAACTGAGTTCAACTTATTTCATTCATGTTGACCTCCACTTCATCTAATCTAATTCAGGGGATGGACCAAAACCGAAAAACAGCGCCACACGGTGTCACCAACCAACAGACGCAAATGTGGCGCAAGCATGTTGCTAATTCCGACTTCGCTAAAGACAAGGGGAGGGCGTGCGCCAATTAATACTGAGTCACTTCTCCTCAAAAACCGTGTGGCTCGCCCGTCTGAAACTACCGGTGTTAAACTTGTTGATAAGTCACTTTTTTGTATATCGTTCCAGTGAATGTGATCCTTGTATTTGGACCTTTCTGTTTTCTCTTTCTCTCTCCTTTCCCCGTGGTTCTGTTTGAGTTAGATATATCAAAATCTACCCCCATATTATTCCTCACTTATACCTTATTCCCTCCTCCATACTATTCTACTGCTTGATTTAGAAGATGGTGGCGACTATTAGAGACATCATATCGGTGTCTCGAAAGACCGCCCGTAATCTCAAACAAGCTTTAGAAGAGATTACGGAGCAGTTCATAGCCAACCAAAGACAGAAAGAGTTGGAGGCTGTGCTAGAACGAATTCCGGTCAGAAATACACCACCAAAGGGACACCCACTATCGAATCGTCTCAGCGGTGGTAGAAGAAACTTCTCCACATTAACCAGAAGAAACTACTCTGCTGCAAGAACTCCTTTAGGAAGTTTATACAAGACTGTTGGCAAGCCAAGAGTTACCACAGCTTCTAAGAATTTAATCAATGTTTTCCAGCCTTTTAGAGTGGCCACCAGAGTTGGTACCCAAACTTTTGTCCGTGGCGGACCTGGTTCTGCTTTATTCAAGCATCTACCGATGCAAACATCGAGGGCTTACTCTACGCAGGGGCATTCAATCGCTGCTGAAGTTGTCAGTAACGTTACACAAGCGATCAGAGCCACTTTATTGAATGGTTCTAAGTTGAACGCAAAGTTGACCATTAAGGGTGAAGTTGGTTCTATCAAAGCAAACAAGAAATATGTTAGTTCTGACATTCAACTAGCGAAGACTGAATCATCTGCTGCTGTCGCTTCCGGTTGTTTTGTTGATTTCAACCTTGACCATACATTCACTATGGAGGATAACTTACCTGAGAAGGTTATGTTGTGTCAAGAATCCGTGGATTCCTTAAAGAGATTGTACGATGAAGTCGCTGCATATAGGGCAGCTGTGACTCGTGACATTGAAAGAATGGTGAACTTAATTGGTGAACCAAGTGCTGAATATATTAGGAATGGCCGACATTTGAAGATCCGATGTCATTTCCCGAATTGTGAACCCGAAAAGATGGAGCTGATGCTGCTGGAAAATGAGATTGTTTCTGGTGTCGTTGTCAGTGATGATATTTTATCAGATACAGATTCAGACGAATCGGTCCTGCAAGGTTTCACGGATGTACTATCTTCCACTTTTGATATAACTGGGTCCGAATCATCTTCATTCGAGGCTGTTTCGCCTGTTCTGTCTAACTCTTTATCCGACTCTGTGAGTTCCGATGAAAGTGGCGAGTATTTCTACTACCATGATCAGTCAATCTTATCGTCGACTATTTCAGACGATGATTTACATATGAGACCTTTAGTCGTCCTGAACGAGGTCCCAAATGGTATGGGTGATGTAGTCATTGTTTAACCCAACGTTTTGAATTTTTATGTCTTTTGGTTTTTACGATCTTGTTTGTGTGTTTTTTTTTTCTTAATTATTTCCTCGTGAATGTGTTGTTTCGTTTTGAAAAGAATTGTTTCTTGGTTTGTACTTTTTCCACCTCATACCATATTCATTTTATTATATTTATTCCACACAATTTCTTACTCTCTTCTCTTTTATCACATAGGTTTTTATATTTCATAGGGTTACTATTAACTAATGTCGGTTAATGAAATTATTATTTTTTGTACGCTATTTATACATCTTTACGTAGCAGTTTGCTGTAATCCGTCAGGATTCAGCACGGATGACCTTAAATCGATTACGTGTAGCTTTTGGTAATAGCCACAGTTCGGTTTGTGGCGGTGCGACTCCACGCAAAAGAACTATTTGAACAACATTGCAAATTCAAACAAACAAAGATTTTTCCTTTTGACAGGTACCCTGCCCGCCTATCCATATTTCTTGCTCCATAGTTTCTCTTTGACTGTTTTAAATAAATCAGGACCAAGAAAGTGAACAATTGGATTTGTCTGAATCCTTTGATCGATAAAAATTTAAATCATCGAACATGTCAGAAGAGCATCAAGAACAGGTTGCACCGGATCAACCTGGCAATTCAGCTAACTTACTTAATGCAAACGAATCAAAGGAATCCTCGGAGTCTGAAGATACGTTTCAAAGCGCTGATGAATCTGAACACAACGAATACAATGACGATAAGACACCTGAAGTCGAACAGCCACATTTAGAAGAATTGGATTCTGTGGCAAGTGGCAAGCCAGTTGAAGAAGAGGATACGGTTCTAGAACCAATCAAGGAGTCTGACACAATTGTTGAATCGTCTACGCCTATTGAAATTGCTAATCCCGTTGAAACTGAAACCACCGAACAGCCCACTATCATTGAAGGGAAGAATGAAGAGCCACATGAAGTGTCGGAGCATGTGGCTGATCCTGTCCCAGAGTTGGATTCTCCTTCAGTTGATGCTGAACCTTCTCTAGTGCCAACTCCACCATCTACAACTGAAGATATTTCCGATCCTGCACCTGAATTGGTCCCCGAGGCTGACGTTAGGGAGAATCCTTTGGATGCATTCAATATAACGAGTCTAGACAACCACCCACCTGAAACCGCCAATGAATCGAATACAGAAACGACAGATGTTACAAAAGAGATTGGCTCGCCGCCACTACCACCGAGACACTACGCTGCACCAGAATTACCACCTAGGGACGAAGAACCAATAATGATAAATACTGAAGATGTTCCAACGGAGTCGCAATTGGAGCTTGAAAACGATACACAGCGTTCGTCGGAAACCGGATTGAACAGATCTGCCAATAACGTCAATAAATGGTTTACATTTGGCAAGTCGGAAAACTCCCTAAGCAGCAAACTACAAGGGTTGGCACACCCTGAGAATTACAGTCTGGCTTTGTTACGGTTCCATGAAAATAAAGATAGATTCTTATCTAGATCGAAAATAGATCAACAGTCAGTGAACTCGTGCGCTGACAACCTCAGAAAAACGTTCAACGAAATCAAGACAGGGATCGAATTCACCAACGATGAACAGTTGATTCAAGGTATAGATTGGGAGTTCTGGTCTAGTGTAATCAACGATTACAGTTCTGTTGTTGAAAACAAGCCTCAAGAGTTATCATCCCGTGTGAGTCAAGGTATTCCACGGGAGCTTAGAGGTATGGTTTGGCAACTGATATGTAATTCGAAGTCCATGCAATTGGAGGAATTTTTCAGAAGCTCAAAGAATTTGGATAGTGATTATGAGAAGTTGATTAAAAGAGATCTTTCAAGAACCAGTTTTGTCACGACAAGCGCAGTGAAAACCAAGATCGACGATCTATTTGAAATCATTAAAGTGTACAGTTTGTTTGATACAGAGGTTGGGTACACACAAGGGATGGCTTTTATTACGGTTCCATTGCTCATGAACATGGATGCCAGCGAATCATTCTGCCTGTTGGCACACTTGATGAAAAATTATGGGTTCAGAGAGCTCTACCTACCGGAAATGCCAGGATTACATACCAAACTATACCAATTTGATAGATTACTAGAAGACTTGACCCCTGATTTACATACCCACTTGAAGAGACAAGGTGTCAGATCCTCAATGTATGCGACGCAATGGTTCCTAACGTTGTTCGGTTATAAATTCCCCCTGGAGATGGTGCTAAGAATATATGATCTTGTTATCTATGAAGGTATCGAATCGATCTTGAAATTTGCAGTGAATTTGATGATAAAAAATCAAGAGCATTTGTTGACTTTGACGTTTGACGATCTATTGGCATTCTTGAAGGATAAATTGTTTTTCTACTATGTTGACAACTCAAGCAAAAGGGATTCTGTTGGTGGCACGTTTGGAAGCTCTAGACACCTAACTGATTCTTATTCCAACAAGGAAATAACCACCGACTCTTACAAATTGGAGGAGTTTGTCAATGATTCGATGGCAATTAACATTCTACCGATTACATTGAAGAGATATGAGGCTGAATATGAAGAAATACATAGGCTAGAAAAGGAAAGAAAGGAGGAAATCGAAGAGTTGAGAACTAAGAACGGTCAGTTGGCCAGGGAGATCAGACAAGTTGAAGCTGCATACGCTACCTTAAATAGAGAACACGTTGACATTGCCAATGAAATGGTGCAAGGTAAAGTCCAGATTGCCAATTTGCAAGACGAAAATCGCCAACTTCTTTCACAGATTGAAGAGATGACTCAAAGATTGGAGCATTTAGAAAGACAGTCCGACACGAAGCTGGATTTCACCGGTGAAATATCCGATAACATGGAATTGGAAATCCAGAAAACGATGCAAAGAAACTTGGAAGTCATGGAAGAAAACAGAATGCTAGAGGATCAATTGGGCAATTTGGAGCAAGAGTATGCCACAGCAAAGAGGGAGCTGGACGAGATGAAGGGTGCTACTAAATGGCTGAAAAAGAAAGCCTTCTGGTAGGGCCATAAACGACAACCTTTTTTTTGGCCTTTGTATACTTTTTTTCTTAGTTTCTTTCACTGTGATTTACTCCTTTTGTTAGACAGAACATATATGTATCATTGCTAAGGAGATTAATTTATTTTATATATATACCGGTTATGAAACCAGCGTAATTATATATATAGATTCATGCTACCAGACCAAACTAAATAGTATAAACGTCGTGCACCCAAGCCATGTCGCTTGTGCGGATTTTGATAGGATCTGAAAAATCGCACTGCGAACCAGTAACTCGTAGGCCATTGAACTACCGTTATTCGATGTATTATTGATCGAATGCTAAACCACATATAAGATACACTGGCAAGGATCGTTCCCAGATTACATTGACGCATAAATAGCTCAAATTATCCGGAAGACAGCACATACAACAGCATGTTCTCGGTGTCCAGCATAAAGTCGTTCCTTCAATCGACGACAAAATCATCGCCTATAACCAGCAGACTCTTCTCAACGAGTTCCCCAAACAATGCAAGAGCTTACAAGTCCGTCGTCGAGAGACAGATCAAACAGAAAATTGACTTCAAAGTAGGTGATGTGAAACCAAGAACTTTGCTGGTCCCTACGGAGAGATCGAAGTACCCTGACTACCCATACGGCGAATCGAGAATCTTCAAGAGATCCAACAGAGGTTTGTTCGGTGGCCAGTACATCTCATTCGGTAACCAGATCTCAGAAATGAGAAATAAGTCGAGAAGAACGTGGTTGCCTAACATCGTGAGCAAGAGACTTTGGTCGGAATCCTTGGGCAAGCTCCTTAAATTGAAAGTCACAACGAGAGTCTTGAAGACCGTTACCAAGGAAGGAGGATTGGACAACTACCTAACCAAAGATAAAGCAGCCAGAATCAAAGAATTGGGTCCATTGGGTTGGAGACTAAGATACGATGTGTTGATGGCCAGAAAGAAGAGTGAAGAGAAGCCAAACTACACGTTGGTGGCAGACTCCGAAGGAGTGGAGCATAAAGTGTTCTATTCTGGTGTTTACAAAGGACAAGAAGTCAAGTTGATCGTTGGAAGAAGAAAATTATTGCAAAAATTGTTTCCAATTGTCAAGTACAACACCCCAGGTGATCTAAGCTTTGCTGCATTCAACAACAACCGTAGATCAGCACCTTTCGAAGAGTTGCTAAAAGAGTTTGAACAATACGATGCAGACTTGAGCGAAATCTTGTTGAAGAATTGATTGGTTTTGGTCAATTCAGGTGTCAGTCAGCCCGATGAGGATGCCTGTATATATAACTCTGTTAATTAGTTTTGTACATAGTTTCTACAAATAGATAGAACATTCCAAAATACATGAATTTTGAAACGGATCATAACTATAAGTTAAATGATCGACGCACGGATGTCCGTAAATATAGAGTCGATCGACCTACCGTTTCTATCTCTACACGTTCTATCACTAGCCACATGAGGCGCAAATATTGCACCGCCGCAGGTTCCCCCAAATCGCCGATTTCTAGAAGTCTACACCTCACACCCCATACTGAAAGAGGACAAACTTTTCGCGGTCACAAATTCTTCATCCGTCACTTTCCTTATTCGGAAGCAGCCAATCTGACACGAGGGCCAAATGGCAGGCAAAAACAAAATTTTCATCTCCAATGTGTGAGGAAACTGCCTGTCTCTCTAGTATTACGACCTTCTGCTGGCTACCTGCTCCCAGACAAGCTCTTTGCTGGTATACCTTTAATTTTACTCTATTTGTTTGTACAGTGACATCAAAAGACTTACTTTGAATATAACTACAGATCAATCATATACAAAATGGCTAAGTCAGGTATGTAGTGACTTAACTTGAAATTAGAGACAGGAAGCGTACCTTGAATTATCATCGCCGTCAATTGAATAACTTTGTATAGTGAAGATTCAAGATGAATTGAAATATACTTCAGTGTTTCCGCAAGACAAAAAAAAAACACACAGCAACTTGTGAAAAATAAAACAGAGAGTTATTGATATTGTCACAGCATTATTCATACTGGGAGGATATATCATATTTGAACATGGCATCGACTATTAGACATCGAATATCAATGGCAGTTATAGAGCTAAAAGTTTTTCGACTCATCAAACTAATCTGTGCAATTTGGAAAAGAGGGCTTTATTTCTACAAATAAAATATTGCAGAATGACTAGAATAATATGAATGAAACTTGTAATTACTTTAGATTTTTACATATATAACGATTGCTACATATTGGAACTCCTCCTAAAAGAATCCAGGATTCAGCTATTCCAAGAATCGATTTGTATTCCAATACACCATTGAACACCAACTGCCTGTATATGATAAAATTTATATCTTTAAACTCAGGTTATCCACAGACATTGCAATAATTACTGGGTACTGGGACTGTCTTAGATGAACTCAAATATACCTCATAGAATTGAAATACTAACATTAGGTTTTTTTTTAACCACTATTCTTACAGGTATCGCCGCTGGTTTAAACAAGGGTCACAAAGTTGAATCCAAGGAAGTTGCTCCAAAGATCTCCTACAGAAAGGGTGCTCTATCCAAGAGAACCGCTTTCGTTAGATCTCTAGTCAGAGAAGTTGCTGGTCTAGCTCCATACGAAAGAAGAGTTATTGAATTGATCAGAAACGCTGGTGAAAAGAGAGCTAAGAAGCTAGCCAAGAAGAGATTAGGTACTCAAAAGAGAGCCAAGGCTAAGGTTGAAGAAATGAACAAGATCATTGCTGAATCTAGAAGACACTAAATTACATGTTGATGGTTTATTTATTGTTTTAACGATGTTGTTTTTGGTGAATCATGGCTTGTGTTTATTTTTTTAACTCATTCAAAAGAAATTATTATAATAATATGAGTTTATATATAACAACAGTCTAATATAAATTTTCATGTATTGTATCACAATTTCCTTTCTTTTTTAGCTGCAATTTGTCTTTGAAAACGAATTCTAATGTTTAAATTACAACTAATTTAATAAAGTTATCTAATTTTAATCCATTCTTGTAGTAAGTAGCTCATTGATCTTCATGGTACCAGTGATATCAGAGCAAACGGGCGGCCCAATATGCTATGGAACGATCCCGGGAACACCTTCCAGAAATCTGTGCGCCCGTGGTGGGTGGGCTACTCGCGGCGGGCGGGCGACTCACGCAGCTATCAAAACCCGCTCGTGTGGTAGTGGCGATGCTCTTTATCAGCCCCTATTGGAGGCTAGAACTGGAATGAGAAACGATGTCCCATATTTTATCGGTCTGTACGCCCTGATAAGTTATCGCTTTGCACTGCTCTTCGGTGATTCTAAACCATCGTTATTGGAATATAGAACATGATTCTACCACCTATAATACCAAAGAGACTCGGGTTTCCAAACTCGATTCGTCCCTCGTACAGAGAGACTTCCAGGTGGTATACCAACTTCAGTACTCCACCTACATACTTTAACCAAGGATCCGATCCTCCTAAAACTTTGGATGAACTTAGATCACAAAACAACATGAACTCTCAGCAGACGTTGTCACAATCACACTTATCTTATCCTCATAATTTTACACAGCATAATGCACATGCCACGCAACTGCAAGGCAGGGACCAACATCCGGTATTACAATCACAACAGCAACAGCAGCAGCTTCTATCACAACAACATCAACCTCAGCATATGGGAAGATCACAGGTTCCGCCACCTTTGCCACCTTCCAATCCAGGTAAAAAAATGTCATCGGATACATTGAAAGAGTTAACTACGTCATTACCTATAATATTCCTATTGAGTATGTCGTTAGGGTGGTTCATAAACGATCAATACGAAAGGGAAAAAGAACACCAGCACGAGTTGAAACTATTAAAGAAGAATCAGAAGGAGATGTTGATTCAAATGCAGAATTACAAGAAGAAAGTTGCTCTACACACGGTGGAGCTCACAAAGAAAGACGTGTTGATTCAAGGAAAGATGCAAATGCACATTGCATTGTTGAGAGAGCAATTGATAGATCATGGTTTAGAGCCTGTCAAGATCGAGGAAGCTCTAGAGAAGTTTGAACAGGAGGTAAAGATGCAAACCACCCTAACTACCATCGATCTCTGGGTTCCTGGTGAGTCTCGATTGAAGTCGTACATCCCAGATGCCCATGAATACGCAAAGAAAAAATAGCTGAGTGTATTCTGCATAGACATAATATTATAAATGCATGTCTCCATTCTTAGAATCTATATAGATCTATGTTGTATGTATACCAAACCCCTTGGTTGTAAATAAACGTTCCCGATGATTAAAGCCCTAACGTTAAAAGGAAGCCCTAATTATGTTAGATGCTATCTGCCCGTGATTGCAAATTGGCAGCGAGCACTATAAAAGGACGCAAATTTTTCTTGAGTAGTTTCAAACTTAGCTTCTTTTGATTTTTCCTCCTTTCATTATATCAATGTCTTTATAACCGTAGGCGCCCATTAGAGTCACGGTTCACATTATTCTCAATATGTGTTCAGTGCTCGGGTTAGCCTTAGATAGATGTTAAAAAAACGGATGTTTTTTTGGTTTTTTACGGCCTTTTAATGTCGTGCTATTGGATGTTTGTAAATGTCTTAGCTACGCGGTCCTTAACTCACATTTTTACTCGAATTAGACTCACTTTTTCATTATAAGATCATGCTATATGGTATGTATTATATTTGATATACAATGGGACTAGATACAAGCTTTTGAAGGGTTCATTATTCTCGATTCCGTAAAATGGAAAGACATGATATGATGATAAATGCGTAAATGTTTTCCGTAAACCAATCTTCTTGGTGGTAGGTGCCTGTAATCATTTCCATACCATTTTAGCATCGATCATCTCTTTTTTCCTCTGTTCGATCTTGAATTTGAGAAGTCTTGGAATAGGACAACAGACCGATCTTGCGTCCTCTCCGTTCTCCTCGTAGAACTTTGAGCAGCACTTGTACAAATTGTCTATCACTTTAGTACACTTTGATTCATCATAGTTGTTTCCCTTTAAGCAATCTGTTCTCTGGTGTGTTAGTGTTCGTGCTCTATCGTTTTAAAAGTGATGGCGATCAGTCGCTACTCCGCATTTTCACCTCTTAGATATATGAATCAACTTACCTTGAATTCTGCAAGCTTCGGCTTTGCAAGGATCGGTATCACAACTAGACATGTTACGTATGGTTATGATTTCTGGCCTCACTCCAAGTGCTCTTAAAGTCGATTGAAGCAAAAAGAGAGGCAAGTAGAAAAGAAAATCCGGGTAAAACGTCCCAACTAGAAGGGTCGAAATTTGAAAACCAGATATGACAGTGTGGTGATTTTGATGCGTTAGTAGACTCACCCCAACAGATTACCCGGTTTGCACGTGACCTTGACCAAAGTTGAATCTCGTATCTGAGAGTACAAAGTTCAAACGTCCAGATAATTCATAGGGTTACCTGGTAACTTCATGGTAGCATACAGATTTTCATAGACATTTACACAGGCAACAAAAAGAAAATAGAACTCAATTTCATAAATTAAGGATCTATAAGATGCAGATGTTGATTTGGATGAGGAGGATTTTTAAGCTGTTGTGTCTTTTGGGCCTCACCCAAATGATCGATCATAAAATCTCAAGTTCCTCGAACACAGTACGAATTATATAATAATATCAGTTCTTACATTGGCTGCTGTCAGTCTCAGTTTGTACCAAAGTTGTCGAAATGCGGCAACACCATGGCAGTGAATTGGTACCGGAGTCTCCAGAACGTAAATTTATATATATATATATACTAGTGATGTTGCATCCATGATTCTACTGGCAAAGTCACGGCTGAGAATTAGAATTGCAACTTTTCATGATTATGTAAACTGTCATCTCAGCGGATACTTGTTCACTGCTCAAGACAAAAAAGTCATCTGAAAAGAGGGATCCGTTTTTGCTGGTCCTTATGTTCACTTTAACTGCGTTTCAATTGAGTTCATTGGTGAATTTTTTTGTTGTTACAACTAGGCAATTCGTTAAATCAATTGATTAATTTATTATCATCACTTATCAATGACTGGAGAGACACCATCAGCCCCTTTGGAAGCCGAGTCAATCGAGGAGGATCAGTTGGGGACACCTATCGAATCACTCCAATCCTCGATTCTAAAGCCACACTACAGAGATTCCGATATTAGATACACTACCATGAATATGTTTGTCAAAGAAAAGTCTAAGTTTATGGTCAATGAACTTAGATTTTTTGATTCCCACTCAGAGTATTTTACAAAAGGCTCTAATTGGGATATCCTACTTTTAAGAATCAGAGTTAAGATTTTACAGCAGATGAGATCTATTTATTCGAGCCTTGTCACTTTCCAAGAATGGGTTAGTTTTATTATATTAATTATCAGCGTTTACTTTTGGTGGATTATTTATATGCTGAACGTTTTTCCTCAAGTTGGCAAATCCTACAATCAAGATATTGTTGGACCTTCCAAGAGTTCATGTTCAAGCAACGCTAATCAGTTCAATAAATTATTAAAGACAGCTTTGTTTTTTCCTACAAGACTGGGCAACCATGCTTTTAAAGCATCTCTAGCCAATACCATACCCAAGGATAAGCTCACCATTCAAATGGCAATAGGGAAAGCCAAAGTTCCACGCCACCTAGCTGTAATCTATGACATGCTCCCATTGGTCATCCCGCCCCCTCCAGATATTCCTGTTCCCTATCTCACAGCAGAAAAAAAGCTCATCGTCCCTGATAAGAAAGAGATATCTAAAGTTCTTGCCCAGAGGGCCGAGTGGTCTGCTGCACATCATACCCAAAAGGCTTCTGAAATCATAAGGGTCTGTACCGAGGTTTCGAGGCTCATTTCTTGGGCCGTATATAGTGGGATCCATACTGTGACACTATATGAGATTACAGGTGGAGCTTGGAACGATTTAGAAAGGTTGAAGTGTATGGTTCAAACAGAAATGGCAAATTTGAATGGCGGGAAGACCGATGAAAAAGTTTGGATTAAATTGGTCAATATGGAGTCGAACAAGTCGGTGATAATCGGTAACCCAGAAAATGAAGATGAATATTTTGGTAATTCTAGAAATGTCGTTGACCTCACCTTCACTGACCCTGCCCCTAGCAGTAGTGCTAACATAAATGGCCTCAGTTCTACTTTAGAGCCTCTTCAAGAAGACGATGAAGAGCAAAATAATGATTCTGCTCTTTCGTACTATCTAACTGTGTTGTTAATGTCGAACAGAGATGGATTGGTTAGTTTTGCAAACGTTGTCAAAGGTTACATCAGGCAAACCCGATCGAGTGGTAGCCCATCACCGCTTTCGATGAGCTCTATGGTTGATAGAGAGTTAGAGAAGCTTGGTTCCCCAGATCTTATCGTGTCTTTCACCAACTCCTACCAGCATCCTGGTACATTACACGGATTCCCCTTGTTTGATTTTGCCGGTCAACCACTTCTTTTGTCGGATAACCATCAGACTTCGTTTCCCTTCTTTATTGGTGCTGTCTCCAGGTATTCGGAAACCTGTGCACGTGACACAGATTGACGATAAGGCGTCCACCGCATATGAGCCGCACTGGAGAAGTGGCGGGCAAACTGCCATTGTTGATCGCGGGTTTATACGATTAACCTCTGTGGGTGCAGTTTTGCCCTCTTCAAATATAACTAACTAACCGTAGTCTGCTTTCTTTATGAGGTAACCCTATATTTATTTTCAATCACTGGTTACTCTTTTTTATCTATTTGATTTTACAGTTTGAAATATAATCGAACTGTATTGCAACGTTAACTACTTGTGTTGAGTTTGTCTTCCCTTGAAGCCTAGCTAGCGTTCAGATTTGCCCCTTATATTCCCCCCCTTTCCGTGCAGAACATCACATTCCTTCGTATAGCTGTTTTTTATTCATCTAGTCTAATCAGATTTCTTCTCTCCTTAAGACCCTATGTCAAAGATGTCAGTAATCGATGCCTTTGGAATTGATTTGGCGACAATAAAAGGAGAGGAATACCCTATCAGAACCAGAACCATCACGGTTAGAACTGACGATGCTAAAAATTGGGACTTTCAGCCATCTTTTTTGATCGGGAGATCATCGAGCAAAAAAAACGGAAAACATAGATCTAGTCGTGCAGATAACTTTTACTTCAATGATGTTGCAATTAGTGCCGAACACTTATTAGGATACGTGGTTCCAGTCGACTTGGATTCTGTTAGGCATAAGCTACTTTTGGTTTCCGATGTCTCTCAGCACGGTAGTATGATTTTGAGATACGGTGAGTCCAAACCATTCGCACTGGCCGAGGACTGGCTCACCCCTTTACACGTGGGAGACATCCTTGGTTTGGTTATATGTCGCCAGTCTAATACTGAAATTGAAAACATTTTTAAGAATACAAAAGTGCAGTTGCAGGTTTGTTTTGATCAGAACTCCAATGAACTACATCTGATTAGATTGGATTCCAGAAAATACCTTTCCAATGAATTTCAATGGGATTCTACTCCGTACAGCAAACTTTTCAAAACTTCAACAAATGAAAACTCAGGATATTTAAATCCAGTTGATGCAGAGGATGGTGCTGAGCACTCCAAGTTATCTGACAAAATTGAGGAAGTTGTTGAAGAACTAAATAAGGCATTTGGATTTGACCGTTTTCCTAACAACAGTGACCTTGAAAAGGTAACTGAAGACTGCGAGGACAGAGAAAGCGCAAAAGACTGGCAGCATAGTAATGGTTTTGTCTACGAAGGAAGTCATCTAAAGTTTTCTGATGATATTGATAAAAGATCTATAGGATCTGGAGATGTTTATTCGGGATCCTTCTCCGATGATGGCAGCTGCTGTATAGATTCAGATGATGGTTATGGAATTGATCTGGCTTCTTCTTCCTCTTTTTGCGATGAGGAAGAGGAGGATGCAGGTTGTACTTCAGATCGTCCTGGTTCTGCTGAGCCTAATGAGTATCTTTTTGATGAATCTGTTAAAGAAGATAACGACAGCGATATTGACGATAACGAGGACACATGCTGTCACTCATCCCACCCACAACTTCATTGTCTTGAAGATGGAGTTTTTTCTGATGAATCAGATCAAGAAGATAGCGACAGCGACGATGAAGCTAACGAAGAGCAGAGACAACATGAAGCTAGCTCTCACGCCAAACGCGGAGAATTGCATTCTAAGAACCATAAATTTTTCGATGACGAATCGGTCGATGATGATGATGATAATAATGATGCTATTGTGGCTGTTAGCTTCGAATCTGATACCTCGTCATGCGAGGAACCACCAGAGGAGAGTAGAATTGTGAAAGACTTGTCTTTGAGTCTATCCCTGGCTCGTAAACGGAAGCTTGAGGACTTTGAAAACGACCGCTCAAATGAAGAAGTTGGTGTGTGTTGTAATGACAATTCACTTTTCAGCTCCGACTCTGAATTCGACTCCTATTCTGATCTTGATGTTGATTCTGAATCTGATCTTGATTCGAAGGACTGCGATTCAGACTACGAAGAAGACGATCTTCTTCTAGCCAACCTCGTTGGAGTGAGACAAAAATCTAAGCGTGTTCAAGTTTCACCTTTCAACCGTAACAACTACCATCCGTTTGCCATCAAGGAAGCTGTTAAGCCTGAGACCAAGAAGCGTAAGTTGGATACCGAAATATCCGAGCCTTTCAGTGCAAAGAAACTGTTGACTGTTGGCTTTGCTTTAGGCTCGATTGCAACGTTTGGTGCTTTATCAGCACTTGATTCCTGGTTGAATTGATACATAGTTGTTCGATTTACGCTATAATGTTTTTTTTTTATTATTATTATTGTTCTTCTCGTTTTGTTAGAATTTGTCACCTCTTTTTTTTTTTACTTTTTATACCCCCTTTGTCTTCTTTTTTTTCACTTTGTTCAACTGTTTGGGTTTTGCTCTCTTTTCTTCTCATCTCTAACATATGAGTATGTTGCTGTTTTCTCTTTTTGTTTATTCCTCGATGTTTAATTTTGGTTGGCTACTATTCGGTTCTTTTATATGCTTCTTTTTTGGTTTTATCTTTATATTATTATTTTTGTTAGTCTCTATAAGCATATCTATAATTATATGTTTCTTGGTAACAAGTCTAAAGTTCAATATGTGTAGAAAAAAAAAATAAATATATGTATGTAAGAAACACAAAAGTCTTCAAACGACGATGCTGGAGCTGGCAGCAATAATCTTATCCCAATCCGAAGTCACCACCAAATACAACTCGGATAAAGAGAGCACCGAAACACCAATAGAAAGTCCCAACCACAATCCCATGACTTTCAGATCAAAATAAAATGCAAAGAGCAACTCAAAGGGAGTCCCTATAACGTAATAACTAACCATGCTGAAAATAGACCCAATCTGATGTCTCCCTTGTCCTCTCAAAATACTAGCACAGACGATGTTCATACAGTCAACGAGTTGATCAACTGCAACAAGCAAGAATAAGTTACAAACTTTATGAATCAAATCTGGATCATCACTAAAGATACGGGTCAACTGGTATCTGAAAGCAGCCATCCAAGTAAAGTTCACAAAGCATAGCGTCGTAGCCAACCCGAGCATGGCACGCATGGCAACTTTGTAATCTGGGGACTTGGCACCTATGATATTGGCTATTCTTGTAGAACAGCAGATTCCCACAGAGAACGGTAGTTGGAATGCAAACGAAGCTAATGTAGAAACGATAGATTGGGAGGCTAACTCCATAGGACCAAATCTTGCTGCCACAAAAGTCAAGACATCGAACGCTAGTGCTTCAGATAAGATCATGAGCACCCCAGGCACTCCTAGCCGGAAGAAACTGGCCCAGTCCTCAAACAACTCTTTCAAGTGAACATCAGGATTCCAGCACTGGTATCCGTCAATCATAAAGATGTATCCTACCAAAGACAACGCCATGAACCAATAAGTGATGACGAACGAAACAGGCGGCGAGTCGAATCCAAGTCTGTCGATTAACGACGAGTTCAAATAAAGTGAGATAATAACGGCAACGGATATAATTTTAGTAGGGATGCTGAACTTGCTCTGAGATTGTAAGAATCTTTTGGAACATTCAAAAATTGCCATGGCAGGTGAAGCTAAGGGCATCCATCTCAAGTACTGAGAACACAAGTCAGCGAGCACTGCATCCTTTGTGATCGTGTACACGAGCCATCTTGAGTTCAACCAAATGAAACTCATTGGAATACAAGCCAACAATAAAATCAACGTACAACGTTGGTAATACAACCCAACTTTTCTGTAGTTTCCAGCACCGAAGGCCGTTGAACAGAAAGTGTCCAACGAGGTGGAAAACCCGTTAAATATCACGGGTCCCGTGACATAAAAAGTCGTGATAGATAACGAGCACGCTGATAAGTGGTCCTCGCTTATCTTACTCGAGAAAAAAATAGGCATCATGATCTGAATCAAGTATTGAAATGTAAATGTGAACAAAACTGGTAACGCACTGGTGCATATGTATACGAGCTCATCTTTCACAGTGGTGGTTCTCTTTGTTGTTAAAAATTCTCCATCGTTAAATATCGAATCGTGGTCGCTGTGTTCAATAGTTGATACCAATGATGTGGACTCTGAACACAAGGATGTCTTTTTCTGTTGATCACCCATGTTAGGTATATATGTTTTCTGTAGAGGAAAAAACCAGTCTTAGCAGGAACGAAACATAAAAGGAAGGAGTTCTACAAATAGATGGAAAACCCGTTTTACTGAAGGCTCCTCGGGATGAGCTTCAAATGCAAATAAATTTTTCAGGCGGTGCAAAAGTAACTGGAATTTGAAAGTCGTTTAGGCGGAAGTCCCGGATTAGGTAATCGTAATCCCCATTCGTAAGGTGGAACCTCGATAATCTTGCCACTGGTCTATAGGACTGCAATACTACCTAAACTCACTTAATGGCTTACATGAGCTGTAATAAAATTTGGCGGTTATACGTATAAGTGGAAGTTACTTAACAAAATGATATATAGCACTCAAGAACTGCTCAAGGTTGGGGCTCCAGCTCACTATCTCGCATCCCATGGCTGAACTCGTTTCTTTGTGGGTAAAAGTTTATTTGTGGTATCCATGTCTATTCCTTCATGCATAATGCAAGCTTTTAGGGGCTTTCATATCAAGAAACTTGATTATAAAAAGGGTAATTTTGGAAATTTGAAATGTTCTTTACATTAATCAATTGGCACTACCCAGAGTAGTGAAGCATTAAGAGATGAGTGAAATCGAACAAGTAAAACCCCCTCTTTCAAACTTCCAAAATAGGAGATTTTGCGGCCTCGACCCATTTTCAACAGAATCTTACATATTCTTGCATAAACCATTATTTTTTGTTACCATCCCTTTTTTTCATGCACCATGCACCTTCTAGTTCACCTTTTTATCAGGAAACTTGGTTTGAAAATGGGTGATCTTCGAATTTGTAAATGTTGAACATACCATTGAATTAGCACATCTCAGGATAGTGGATAATTAAAATATGAGCGAAATCGAACAAGATTAACTGTCTTATTTTAACGCTCAAAGTAGGAGATTTTGCGGTCTCGACTCATTTGTCCCCAAATCTTGCATATTCTTGCATAAAAGTCTATTTCTGGTTACCATATCCCCTTTTTCATGTACCATGCAGTGATGCACCTCTTAATTCACCTTTTTATTAGGAAACTTGGTTTGAAAATGGGTGATCTTCGAATTTGTAAATGTTGAACATACTATTGAATAAATACAACTCAGAATAGTGAAGTATCAAATTATGTTCAAAATCGAACAAGATTTAACTGCCTTATTTTAACGCTCAAAGTAGGAGATTTTGCGGTCTCGACTCATTTGTCCCCAAATCTTGCATATTCTTGCATAAAAGTCTATTTCTGGTTACCATATCCCATTTTTCATGTACCATGCAGCAGTGATGCACCCCTTGGTTCATCTTTTTATCGGGAGACCTAGTTTACCTGGTTTGAAAAAGGGTAATTTTGGAATTTAAAAACTTTTTAAATACTACTAGATAGATAGAGCTCACAATAGTGGATCATTAAAATATGAGCGAAATCAAATAAGGTCAACCCCTTCATTTAAGCACCCAAAGTACCAAATTTTGCTGTCACTAGCCATCTTCAATAAAACCTTGCATATTATTTGTGGCTGAAAAGTCTATTCTAGTAACCATGACCCACATTTGATGTAATTTTTTCAATAGCCCCGTATTATCAGGAAAATGAAAAGGGGTATAAAACCGCTGCACCAGTCTGATGCTAGTCTTCCACCAATAAATAACAGTTTATCTAATATCTCACAGGTGCTTATATGTATTAAAAATGACGATCTAATTCTAAATAAATTAATTAAGGTAAAAAGCAAGTCTACGCCATGATATTAGAGTTGGTCTCGATGATCTTCTCCCAATCACTGGTCAACACAATGTACAACTCAGCCAATGACAACACAGACACACCAACGGCCAAACCCAACCATAACCCCATCACATGCAATCCCCATGTAAATCCAAACACCACTTCAAAAGGTGTTGCTACAACGTAGTAACTCACGATACTCAATATAGACCCAACACGCTGTCTGCCTTGTCCTCTCAACATCGAGGCACAGATCACGTTCAAGCAATCTAATAGCTGGTTGAAACCAACGATCAAGAACAACTGGCTAACCCTTTCGATCAACTCGGGATCCTGTGTGAACATCTTGGCCAGCGGGTATCTGAACACAGCCATCCACCCAAAATTGAAGAAACTCAATCCGAAAGCTAAACCAACCATGGCTTTGACTGCCACTTTGTAATCGTTGGACTGGGCACCGATGATGTTGGCGATTCTCGTGGAACAACAAATGCCTGCAGAGAATGGAAGTTGGAAGGCAAAAGATGCCAGTGTGGAGACGATCGATTGCGCTGCTAGCTCGACAGGACCAAACTTCGTGGATAGGAATGTCAACACTTGGAATGCAAAGGCCTCGGACATTATCATCATGACACCTGGCAAGCCCAGCTGGAAGAATGGCCACCACGATTGGAAGAGCTCTGTAAAGGTGATCTTGGAGTTCCAACACTGGTAACCGTCGATGGTGAAAATATAGATCAACAACGACACAGCCATGAACCAATAAGTGATGATGAAAGCAATGGGAGGTGCGATGAATCCCAAGGAATCGATTAACGTGATGTTTAGGTACAAACTCAACGGCACAGCGCAGGTGGTGATTCTAGTTGGGATACTGAACTTGTTTTGCGATTGTAGAAATCTCTTGGAGCATTCAAAAAGCACCATGGCAGGTGCAGCTAGTGGCATCCATCTAAGGTACTGTGCACAGAGTGTAGCCAACTCTTGGTCCTTTGTAGCTTTCAAGATGATCTTGCCAGAGTTTAACCAAAAGATACCAATAGGGATGGTCATCAGCAGGAGAATCATGGTGCAACGTTGGTAGTACAACCCGACTTTCCTGTAATTTCCGGCACCAAATGAGGTGGAGCAGAAGGTATCCATCGAAGTGGAAAATCCGTTGAATATCACGGGTCCGGTGACGTAAAAAGTGGTGATAGATAAGGAGCATGCAGAGAGTTGGTTCGAGCCCAACTTTGAGGAGAAGTAGATAGGAATCATGATCTGGATGAAGTATTGGAACAGGAACGTTAGGAGCACAGGGAATGAATTCTTTGTGATGTAGGTCAACTCCTTCTTGACCGTAGACGGTTCATTTGTCGACAAGTTGACATCCTCGACTTGGGGTGAGATGGAGTCGTGTGAGGCCGGGGTTTGGGGTGTAGGCAACAGAGAGGTTGACTCCGTGGCCATAGTAGGTTTCAAATGAGACTTGATGGACATCAACAGAAAGGTGGGTGATGAAGTTATAGAGAGGTAGCGTAGAGGGAGAGTAGGTGAATGGAGATCAAAGGGTATACACATATATATATATATATATATATAATAATAATAGAGATAAAATCCACATTGCACCGCCAAGAAACTTAGCGGATAATCGCTCCCGCCGCAAGCGCGCGGCTAGCAGCTCAGAGATCGCCGCGGTCCGTTTTTCCCGTTTTTCTCTCTTTCTCCTTTTCTTCCACCATGTTTTCTTGCCATTGTTAGAAGGTTTTGCGTGTGCTTATTCATTGTATATATATATATCTAGTATCTAGTATCTAGTATCTAATCTATATCTATATCATATTAATCTTAATTTCTATATATATATAGTTGTTTGCTGCTTGCTTCTGCTCATCTGCCCACACATGTCCTCCACTAATGGCCTGAGCAACTGCATCCCTTCTCTCACCCCAGAGGTGTTAGCCGGTTGGCCGACCTACAAAGTCCCCGAAGCCTTCTACAACGTGTCGATCCAACCTCTCATCGACGAACTGTCAGGGGTGATCAATCCACACCTCCAATTCGACCCGGAAAAGCACCTTTGCTTCACCGACGACTGGTATGCCCGTGTCAGACGGTACACCCTAGATGAACTCGGCTGTACAAACCCACACCAACCACCCATCTCCCCAATAGGCATCGTCTCCCCGTTCCCCTTGTTCACCGAAGAAGCAGTCAAGATGATGCGGTACGAAGTGTTGAACAAAGACACTTGGGATCAATGTGCTAGAGTCATCGACCCTAGAGCCTCCACCACAGGTGATATCGACGTTACAGTGAGAGGTTTCGCTTACACTCCAGATCAACCGGGCAAATTTGGCAACTTCACAAAGCAAGCTTACACGCATCCAAAGACACAGGAGATCCTGAGCAAGATGGCAGGCATCCAGCTGGTCTCCATGATGGACTACGAGTTGGGGTCTTGCACGATTGCTGTGTCCCAACTCTCACTAGGTTTCTCAAAACTCCCTTCCATAATCCACGATCACCAAACAAGCGGAGACATCCTTAAATTTCACTACGACTCCCCACAGTTCGTCTCCTTCTGTATGCTGTCGCACCCAACCAGACTAGGAATCGACTCAGACACAACGGTATTGACCCCAAGCGGGAGAACAGTGAAGGTGTCGGGTCCCGAAATGGGCTGGTGTAACCTGATTCAAGGCCGGATCTTGAAACACAAAGCACCTAAACCGCAAGGTTACTACGAGGAACGTATCACCTCGGTGCAATCATATAGACCAGCGGACCCGTTGCTCGATGGCTGTGCCATGACCACTTTGAAACCCTCCTTCTGTATAGGCACCAGGTACAACGACTTCTATTACAACTGGATGGAGTATCGGCTGGATGTGCTCAACAAGAGACTGGAATTGTTGAAGGGTAAATTGAACCGGGATCAGAAAGACGGTAAACTGTTCGATCAGATAGACACCATCAAGTTCATGGAAGACGAGCTGGTTACTTATATCCAGAGATCCTACCAAGACTTTGAGGCCGTCAGCGATGGAGTGGTTCCAAAACCGCCTTCTTATAACGTAGTCCTTTCACCGTATGACGAGTAAATTACATTCAAAAACGCTGTTTTTTTTTAGTTATTGGTTCTCCGCTATTTATTCTTTTTGTTTTTTTTTACGTTTGATATATAGATACATGAATATAGGCTAAACTATTAGAAAAATAATATCAACAGTTATTAATGCCTTTAATCTACATCACAGCTACACATTGTGGGATGACTTATGGTCTGTTGGTAATGCATTCCTACGATCTATATCATCTTGAATTGTTTTCAATTAAAAAACAGTAGTTGGAAACCTGTTTTAAAACCCCCCAAAAATCATTTGATTTTCAACATTTTTCAGACTTTATGACCAATTTACTCGTAATTTTCTTTGAGGAGTTCGTGTCTAACTCTTATAGATTGGAACAACATCTTGTTGCCTACAGCTTCAGTTAAGAACCCTAGAGCTTCAGTTAAGAATTTGTATGGGATCAGGAGAAGATAAATAGGAGAGACACTAGGAAGCCCGCGTGCGGGTTTGTAGGGTAACTCCTAATGAGGCTTCGTTGAGAGAGTCGACGTCGAGCACACCAGATATGCTTATAAGAGATAAACAATCATCTGTATTCTTTATTACCGGATTAACTGGAAGGTTAATCAACCAACCAACCGAATTCTTTACGAATTTGCTGCTTTCTTTTTTTTCATTACACGTTTTACGTAATTCACTGTAAAAGACAAGCAGATTTTAACAGATTTCTTTCTCCTTAACAGCTCGAACAAACTGACACTTTACTCGTGCTCTTCACTTTCAAATAAGGAAGTTTTTTTCCTAGAGCTCTCCAAACCTGATCAGTTGACCCATTGACACATGCATTGAGTGTGGACTTCATCTTTTTGTTTGTTATGATAGGTTGAAGATGATCCACTCAATGCGTGTGAGCATATTCCCGACCATTATTCATTGGACCCATTAAATCTAATGCAACTTCTTCACCAGGAATAAGATTTTGAATTCTTTTGGAAGCCTTGCCATGTATGTCTCTTGAAGACTTGTTCCTTATTCCAGGTAAAGAAGTTGCATTAGATTTGATGGATCTTATGAATAATGGTCGGGAATATGCTATTGTCATTACTGATGTGAAATCGAAGTATTGTGATGGTGAAGTTCTTACAGATAAGACATTGGCTACAAGTGGTGGCATTGTTTTAGTGACGAGATTAGAACGTTTACTAAATCAGTATGGTAAACAAATCACATACATCAAATGTGACAATGAGTTTAGAACAAAAGAGTTCCAAGCTTTCTGTGATACGAATGGGTACAAACCATTGTTTACGGCCCCGTATATATCATCGCAGAATGGATCTGCAAAATATATGAATAAGTATTTGCAGAATAAAATGAAAATTTTACTGAGGGACTCATATATTCCTACGTCGTTATGGTCGTATGTATTTAGACATGCGATATTCTTTAATAATTTACTTGTGAGAAACAAGAATTTGAATCGTCCTCCAGAAGAACAACTCAAGAATAAGAACAAGTTAATCCCATTAGGATGTCAATTGTTTTACTATAAAAATGGATTAGCAAAAGAGAAATTGAAGAACAACAGATTTAAAGCAGTATTTATTGGTTATGATCAAACAATGTCTATTGTTACTGCCTTTGATTTGAAAAACAATAAAATTGTTAGATGTTCTTCATACAAGTCTATGGAAATTTTATTTCCTTTTAAAGATATTGACATGCAATCTGGCATTGAGTCAGATCGTGATGGTGAGAGCTATAACGATGATTCATATACTGATGAAGAAGAGAATCTTGTGTCTGATAGAATGTTACGTTCACAATCAAAGTTATTGATGAATTCCAAATGAAGTTGAACAAATTTCATTATTGTGATTACCAACATCAGCACCCTTTTCAACTTCATTTGGAATTCATCAATAACTTTGATTGTGAACGTAACATTCTATCAGAC